>QANZ01014325.1:22434-56792 GCA_003254925.1 Chamaecrista fasciculata | reverse complement strand
CTCTCTCTCTCTCTCTTCATTATCCCAATATTTATCTCTTTATCCCACTACTATTTCTCTTACTAAAAATCTAAATTCAAACATATAATAGAACTAAAACAAATTAAAGTTTGAGTCTTTTTAGTAAAATTCAGATTATATTTTTTAGATGACAGTTAAAGATTAATTCTTCAAAATCTTTGAAAAGAGTTTCACCTATATCAACAAAGTATTTTCTATATTATGTTGTAAGTTATCTAACCAACAATGCTTAACTTTGTTGATAGCTAGACTATTTGAGTCTTGATATAAGAGAAGATAGTGTATGCGTGTGTAATGTATAATCTCTTTAATTAGTATTTTGAATTCAACATAGGTGAGTGCATCTTGAAAAACACCAAAACATGAAAGTAATGGATGAAAAGAACAAGAAGGAAAACAAAAGGGGTTTTAATTTTTGAAGGGAGCAAGAAATTAGAAGAAAGTATTAAGAGAGAGTGAGGTAGGCAAAGGAAAGCATGCCCCTACACACATACTCACTCCTAATGCTACTACTCTTTTGCATTGCATTGCATTGCATTGCATATGGATGCAATCATCATCTAAAAGAGAGATAGATACTTTTTATTGTAGCGTATTTGAGGTCAAGCGGGCATTCGCGTTTGATGGCCCCACAAGTTAGCCTATGAGGAGACACGAAACGATGGGCTGAAAGGTTTTTACTAATTAAGCCATTTTTTGATGTCTAACAGTAATAGGAGGATTTGACATGAACTCCCCTTTTGTTTTCAAACTTTGAAGTCTTTCTTTCATTTTGGATCCTAATATAACTATTATTAGGAATCTAATTGCTTGTGCTTTGCAATCAAATCAAAGAAAGAAAGCCTTTGCTTTAATTAGAATCACAAAACCACCAAACCCATTAAGTTTATTCCTGCTAGCTAATTAAATGTGTTGTAAGTTCAGATATTATAGAAGTAAATGAATAATTGAAAAAAAAAAAATATATATATATATATAGTAATAATAAAAAGCCATCTTCACTATTATACATGCATGTTTTGGCAATAAAATTGTTCCATTGATTGTTTGTTGATTATTTTGTCAATAGACTGAGAAAGCCACCAAAGTCATTATTCTTATTCTCTCACATCACTATAAGTGCAAGATCTAAATGCTATGAATTTTGAGATGTGATTGTAGAGCTATAAAATAGAATCCTACTCATATCATTGGTGTCCTCATCAATTATATAAATTAAAGAACTCATTCTCATTATCATTTTGTTTCAAATCAAAAACCCAAGACCAAAAAAACCATCATCACTACTATCTATATAATTATATACGTACATTCAATATAATTCTACTAATTAATGACATAAATAGTTTCATTCTTTCTTTGTTCCTCGATCAATCTTGTCAAAGTTTTGTTCTTTCAACTTTTTGGATTAATGTTTATCCTCTGCTACATGGTAGACCATAATCAAAATGTTTGTGCCTTGTTTCACAATGTTATCACTAGGCTTCCAATCCTGGCCTTCAAAAGTAGCCGACAAACTCATTTTATTGGTTTTTGCCATGTGATTTGTGGCCTCAACCAAGCTCACCCATTTGGTTGGTTCTTCTTTATTGCCAACAAGCTGACCAAACTACAATTTAGAAAGAAAGAAATTAACAAAAATTCCACACACATAGATCACAACTTTGAGAATAACCAATCATGCATGGTTTTCTAATTGAAACACCTTTATATATAATAATCCCTATTTTCCTAATTGGGAAGGGTGTCTAATAACGTTTTCTAATTTTGTATAGTGTTGTTATATGTCACTTTATCAAGGTGTAATATGCGTTCCAAAACCTGAGACAAGGCATGATTATAATATAAGCCTAAATAAAGCCTTCTGTTAACAATAAATTCCAATGGTAATGACGGACTCAAAAAGCATAGAGGGGATTTTGTTTGATCCATTTCTATTACTTGACGCCAAGTTCTAGAAAGCTGAGTCCAGCTAGAAGCTAAAGTTCATTACTCTCATATATATATATAGTAGTGCGTTTTTTTTCTTTCGAGAATGAATTTAATTAATTAGAGTATTTTAGAGTTCAGTACGTGCAATATATTTTTCAATATTCTTGAGTGCAAAAGAGGTATTTTCTATACGTAAAAAATCATGTTATTAATTAACCACTTCATACTGAAGTATTCAGAATATCAACTCTTTATTTTTTTCCACCTTTTACAAACATTGTTGGTTCAATATCATCTACTTAACTAATTAAACGTTATCAACCACTAAATATATATGTCATTAAATAAAAAAATTCCAAAAAAACAAAATACATTAGCTTTTTCTATTATATAGGTCTTCTTTTGTTTAAAAAATGCATGCATATATAGTTTAATTTCTTCTGTATTCTTTATTTCAAATGAAATTAATGTTTTAGCATGAAACGTATATATATATATATATATATATATTGTTATCATCACATTTGTTGTTTTTTCCTTCTTGTTTATCCAGCAAGATGACTTGCTCTGTTGATGTAAAGTTGACTACACTAACAGAGTTAAGTCTAGTGTAAGAAACTACTAATTTTTCACAATGTGATTTTCTATTGAGAGAGATGTTTGTATTTAATATTTAATAATACTTTGAATATAATTATTTTATTTACATTTAATGTTTGACAATATTCCAAACATGATTATATAACTTCAATAATATAATAGAATGTACTTGTAGAAAAAAAAAGTTGATTGCTTGAAACAACTTCATAGAATAGCTAGAAATCCACTTGAATTCCTTTTCCTTTTTTTCCCCTTGTTTCTCCCAATCCTTAATAAAGTTGAGTTTTATGACTTCTATCTATTTCCTATTAATAAAAGAACTATCATATATAAAATATATATAGATAGTTTATAACTAATTAAGCATTACATTGATTCGTTTATACTTTATATATTGAAGTTTAATAATGTACCATAATTCTTCTAACGAATTTAATAGTACAGTATTTTTCTTAACAAATAACAAAAGAGTAAAAAGAAGTAACAAATTAAAGAGGTATAAGAGTAAGTTTGGTTTATTATTATCTTCTTATCTTGATATTGTTTTCATAGATATTATGACTTGACATGTGCACTGACTTCTTTCCAATATAGCTATGTTGTTGGTCCTTCAATTTGACAAATTAATTTCTAAAAGCTAAGGTTATATATTTTTAGAGAAATTAATATATTTTAATTATTTTATTCTTAAAAGATGAGTATAGGAAGGGGTAAAATACAAAGAATTTACAATTTTTAATAATTAAAGTGTTTAAATAAAATTTTAAATATTGAATTGGTAATTTATGTATATTTTATAAGAACCAGTTTTATATATTTATACTTGAAAATATATACTATATATATATATGACAGTACAAGAGTAGGAGATTGATTAACCTAACCTACAGAGGCATTCAAGGACACAAATCCTTAATCATTCCTTGGCACTTTACCGACAATATATTTAGCTTCATATATAGCTTCAAAATAAAATCTCAAAAACCGACGAGTAAAAAAGAAAAAAGGTAAACGTATATGCATGAAAGTGAAAACAAAATAGTATGATAATACAGGAGAAAGTAAAAGCATGTAATAATGTAGAGAAGGATTAAAAAAAACGTTTAATTTATTTCAAAGTACAAAACTATTGGCATTGGCCGAGAGAAAAAGTACAAGATTATTGGCGTACGTTTAATTCATTTTGCTTTCTGTGAAAAGGACGACTCCTATAATAATAGTCATGTGCATGAAGATAGCCTCTTTGAAAGTTTGAACTAAGGGAGAGAGAAAAGAGCCTAAGTTCACGCAGGAATATATATATATATATAAAGGTTTTCCAAGTCAGTAAATATGGTTTTCCTATATATATATATATATGTATATAATTTATAAATATACTGGTATTGAGATTTTTGAATGAATGAGAATTTGACAGCAAAATTTTGCTTTTTGTAAATAATGGTGCAAAATTGTCAATCTGTTGCATGAAGTGGTAGACAAGATATCATAAGCTGAACTTTGCCCTTTATACAGTTCCTTTATCTTTTCACTTTAATTTCTTGAAAAAAAAATTAGAAATATACAAAGGACGACACGTTCTCAATTCTCATGGTGGTACAAGCAAAGTACTGACCCCTTTGCGTAGATATACAAAGTCATATATCTATTTTTCCATCTCAATGCATATATATATGATGATCTTCTTGTCGGTCAATGAGGCCATAACTATGGGTGTCGGTGAAAAATGTTTAATTCCACCATGAAAAAGTATTATTGGAGAAGTGAGAGTGCAGGAAAGTGCACTTGAAAATCTAAACAATATATATTTCACGTTATCTTATATATATATAAATATATATTATCTTCTTTGGTTTCTTTTAAGTCACCCCTCACACAATTTGTCTTGAACCAAGATATTTGATTGAATTGAACTACACTTTGTGTCTTATTTTCCTTACCTCAAACATAAGCAAAATATAACCAATTAAAAGGGAAAAAGTTATTCATTATTAATACGTCACCTTATTATATTAAGTTAATCAAAATATACGACGATATCGATCAATGCACAAATTGAACACTTCACTGACTGTTTTAGATCCTTGAAGTTAAGTTTCTTCCTATTGCAAAGTATGGAACCTGCATGGATCCTACATCAGAAATATGGAAGTTTGATGTGGGCTGAATTTTTATAAACTTTTAAGTTTTGCAAACTTCACGTTTGAGGTATGACTTCCTTATTTTCATATCACATATATATATTGATTTTAGAATCTCTTGTTGGATATGTATTCCTGTTTCTTATTGGATAAGATAGGAAAATTCCAAAAGTGAGTAATAAAAAGATAAGTCGATGATTTGAATATCAAAATGGGAGTTTGAACGAGAATAAAAGTCATTTACTTTTTATATTTGACTTTCTAAATTACTATTTACTCTCATATTCTAGAGTGGTGTGAGTGTATGAGATATAATTAAATATTTATTTCAAAAATATGTAATGTATAAATAAGTAGGGTTTTCTTTGGTTGTCTTTCGACAACTATCATGATTTTCTTTCTGATTTAGAGTTTTCACATTGATTTTTGTATGGTGATCATGGTTTTACTTAATCTTAATATTTCTATTTTTTTTAAGGAAAAAGATTTTTTTTCCCCAACACCTCTCACAAGTATATGGTTAATTAGAGGGCATGATGATATAGTACGTATATAGTGTTAAGCTCAATTTCAAGCATAAGCTATGAGATTTGGGTCCATGTCAACGGAAGAGTGCGTGGGATATTAAAATATATAGGGTTTTATATAAACTTTGAACTCTGACTTTACGAGTTAGTTTTTGAGGTGGGACACTCAAAATTTTATATACCGAAAATCATACCCATAAATATGATATTTAATTTAAGCCCTTTACTCGATATGTAATGGGTTGTTAAGTACAATATTCTCACAACTGAAGTATTAAACGTTGCATTAATCTTATTATTTCTAACCTTATAAGGTCATTTTAGGGTTTATATATATACATATATCACAAAAGAATAAAGAAAATAAAATTTGGCGCCAGCTTGTGTCTTGAATTAAGGCAATAATGTTAGTCTTTTTTTTTTTTTACTAATTTTCGTGCATTGAGAGTCTCAAATAACCACGTTGAGCACTGTTAAAGTCACTAGGAAAATGGGCATGTACAGGATTATACAGACAAATATAAATATATAATATATAATATATATATATATAGTAGGACCACTAATACTAAAATTGGGTAGAAATTAAAACTATATACATGGTAATTGATCCTCAACAATAGTAGTACTCTTGCCTAGAATGCCTCATTTTTCCTGCTTTCAACATGTTTTCCTAAGTCTCATCATTTTGTTACTTGATTACTTTTTTCAATATCTGAAATGAAGATAAAAAGATTCTAGCAATAACGATACTTTGTGGGGTTGCTCATCTGATCATAGTTTAGGGGGTCCTCGAACCATCATTGTCTTAATTTGCAGCACAATATATTCCTCTTCTCCTCTCTTGTACATTTTAAAACTAGTGAGATCTTGTAATTTCTACCTATTTAAGAAAAAAAAAAAAGCATTCATTTTTTCAATTGATGTGTCAAACTGAAAGCATAAACTTTTCTACCTTTACTTATTTTGTCAAACATTCTCACAATTTTTTTAATGTTAATTAAGATGAAGAAGTAGCTAGTGAGAAGTAATTGTATGCTTGGTAACCTTCCACTATTTTTTGCTAAGCTCATTTGACCTTTATAGTATCAAGGTCTGGTTTCATAGCCCATGTAGAGAAATACAAGTCTAATTAAAATTATGAGACAAGTTATAACTTATAGTTAAATCAATTGGATTTAAAAACAAGTTTTACGTTAGAGATATCTAAAATTTCACATCTGTCAAAAAAAGAAGAGAAAACTCAAAAATATATAATGTGAGAAAATATTATATTAAATTATCTTACATATTTTAATCAGTTAGTATTCTCTTGATATTTTTATATTTATACACATAAATTCAACACTTCATCAAACAAACCTTCAAATCTCAACATATATATTTTGTGTATAATAATTAGATGTTGCAGTAAAAAAATGATGTTTCAAAAGATAGAGCTTTTTTCAACCTTTGAAGTTATATCTTTAGTACACTTTTCGATGAAGATAAAATTTTAAAGATTTTTTCTTTTCAGATTAGAAGATTATTTTTAACCACTCTGTAAAGTAAAGTTTTGGTTAGAGACACCCTACATTATTTGTACGTGGGTAATAATTTCTCAAATATCCAAGCAAAAAGGTGCATGTGAATGTGATGACTGATGAACGTACAAAATACATACTTTACTTAGCTTGACAAGTTTTTTATTAATTAATATAATTACTATGATTTGGATCTGTCACAGCCAATTAGCATTAAGTCAGAGAGATCGATATATGATATGATCACCTGACTAATTAATTAATTATTATGGTAAAAATTAATGTTATCCAAAATGTCACATTTTGAGGCAGAATCATGGTATAGCCTATAGGCATTTAGGCGTTGTTTGGATTCTCTCAAATGTTGTCGCTTTGCATGTTAGTGCTGCATCTGCCACTTGGTTTCCCTGTTACACCCAAATGGAACCATCATACTATGGACCACACAACAGGTTTCATAAAGTTAATCTAACTAATAAGTAATAACTATGCCTTCAAAACACGTTTAACCCCTCTTTTAATTATCATTTACCAACGTGCTTCTGTGCTGGATTTCGGTTGTAACACTTAATTAAACCTCTTTAATTATCATTGTTTTGTTAAACTTGATTAACCTTTTTCGTTCCTCGATGAGTCTCAACTTGGTGTAGTAGCTAGCTAGTATGAACACTCTCAAAACTATGTAATTATTAATCATATATATTACTCGAGCCTTGATCTCTACATGAGAATATGTGATATAAGTATATGTATATATTCTTCAACGTACAGTTTTTGAATATTCCTAAAACCCACCTTAATCATGCCATCACTGTGTGGTACAGTTCTCAAATGAGCAAGTATTTGATATTAGATTCTTCCATTCAAAACATATCATGTAAAATTTTTTTTTTTTTCAAAAAAGAGACAATCATAAGGTATCTATTAACTTTAATATATATATATAGTAATTACGATAACAAATATTTAAACATTTTGCTTAAAAGTTTTCACCAAAACAACGGTTGGTTTTGATTGAAAATAAGAGGTCCTACATTACTTAAAAATAAAAAAGATGGTGAGTTTTAAGACTACTTGATTAACGAGGTTCAAATGTTGTTTCAAGATATACAAAGTCAGGTATTTTACGTTTGCATATTTGACTCTATCTTTTTTTATTTTTTCCGTAATTGGAGTAATTTCATGGTAAAGTATAATGACTAATCTCTTGCTAACTAGTTGCAAAAATAACCCAAGGTTAAGAAATAATATACCCTTGACACTTGATTAAAAGATCATGGATGAGTTCTTATCACTTAATTTCATTCTTGATATATATGTTTGAGTTGTCTAAGACTTAGTCTTTTCCTTTTTTTAGGAGGGATAAATAATATATATATTTAAGTAGTTCAAGACTCAATCTTGTCTTTAAGAGGGACAAGTGATACACGTGTTATTGACTCGCCTAGTATTACACACATATATTTAATTGATTCATCCACCGCCCTCGATAGTTAAAATTAAAAGATATATTACATTTAATGTATCGATTTCCAAATTGACCTTAATGATACAAATATCTTAAATCACGGTGTAATTTCCATCATCTTGAACGGTTGTCAGCAACGGAAAACACCACTCACTCAGTGATCTTACCATGTTTCATCATGTATTTTAGGGACATTTTAGGGCATTTTATATTCATTTGGGATTCATTTGCATGCCTTTATGTCCTTTTATGATGAAATATGATGCCTTGAAGTTTGATGATTATTTGGACTATTTTGTGATTAATTGAGTGATTTTCTCGGGTTTAATCTTTATTACTTGATTGATCCTCTTTATCCTGAGAATTCACTTAGTTTCTTGATGTTCTTAATAGGTTTTAATGAAGTCCAAAGTGCTAAATTACTTCGAGAAAGGCTTAAGGATGCTTGGAGACGAGTCAGGGACCAAACTGAAAAGAATCAAAAGTCTGTAAAAACCGCCGCCGGAACCGCCGCCACGTATAGCCGCGGCGGGTCCGCGGCGGGTTCGCGACAATTTATGATTTAACAGGCCCAAGCCCGATTTTGATGATTCAGACCTAAATTTCTTGGGAAAGCGCCGAAAATAGCAGAGAGGTCAGGTCTGGAAGTGAGATAGAGGTTACACACTACTTGAGAGAGAGTTTTACACATTCCGGATTTTCGGTTAGCAATTGGTTCATCGTGTGAAGCTTCTCTTGAGATTATGGCAGCAGATTCTGAAGTTGTTCATCTGTCAACCATGAGCGGCTAGATACTCATACCCGGAGGAGCATTGGAGCAAAGCATGAACTAGGGTTTCATCATTAGGGAGTTTTTCTCACACTAGAATTAGGATTTACTTTATTGTTCTTGAATTCTAGTTGAACCTGAGAACTTTTTGGTATTCTGATTCTTGATTAGGAACTTGGATTTATTGTTTGATTTTATCTTGATTGTAACCCTTGAGTTTACACTAGTTTGGTTATAATTATAGATATATCGCTTTGACAATGTTTATTGTTATAAAGATTATGGTTCTTGATCTTTGTTTATCATCAATTGAATGAGGTTTTCAATACTTGTTGTGGATCTATCTTGTTTAAGGTGTTTGCATGATAGGGTTGTTAATCTAGGTCATTAAGTTGTTAGTGACTATCTTAGGATGATTTGTGTGGGAATACTCCATTTATCTTTATTAGTAATGATTGCCTAATCCAATTGCTCTGTCGGGTGTTTTCTCAATTTGGTTAATCTATTCGTATTATTGTTTCTTTCAATTCAATCTTTAAAATCAAAAACACAAAAACATTTATCGCTTTATTTAATTATCGTCTTAGGTCATAGAAAACAATCAAAGAACAAAATTTCTGTTGCTTTCTCCCAATTAGTGATAATTTGGTATTGTTCACTTTTAAACCTTGCACAAAAGTTCCTCGAGAGATCGACTCGGATTGCACCACTATAGTGCATTTTATTCCGGTATTTTGGCCACCTAGCGACGGGTGCGGTCACTCAGCAAACGAGTCACAAGTTGCATTTATTGCTTGTACCTACCTGGTGAGAGGTTATTGTCAAATCGTTCCTGTAATCATAACTTCAGTCACCAAATTTTTTTATTTTTTAAATTTTTCTTTATTCTGTTATTTTATAATGATGTGAAATATAATTAGATATTTTCTTTGGAGAATGTCATACACTTGCATTGTGGATTACTTGAGAAAATATTATGTGATTTGAAATTTTTTACATGTACTTTTCTCTGGTTGTTTTTTGTAAAGGGTTGTAATTTTTTCTCTGATTTATAGTTTATAGATTAATTCTTTTGCAGTGATTGTACTTCTATTTCATCTTATTTCTCTAAATTATTTTATATCAGAAAAAAAAAACTTCTATTTATTTTTATTTTTCCTCACAACATTTGCTAAAACCTACAACATATATTTTTGCTCTCCTGCTGTTGTTGCATCTTATTGAACTAATATGTTTATGCAGAATCTCAAAAAAAAAAAAAAACTTATATATGTTTGAGTCTTGCCACTCATTTATCCACACAATTTGCCATTCTACATCAGAAAAATAGATTGCGGCAATATTAGATGTTACCTGTTTAATCAGCAGGACAATCACGCTGCACTGCTGCACCAAATCTTCCAATATGCTTTTGAGCAAAAAAAAAACAAAAAACAAAAAAACAAAAATCTTCCAATATGTTTCACTTTTTTTTCTTTTTGGGAAAATTCTATGGTGTTAAGATAAAGTCAACTCATAATTCACAACGTTGTAAATTTAAATGTCATTGTTGATGTGAGGGCATTGTTGGTAGGCAATCTGTAAGTACCTCTGTAAGCACTCATAAAGCTTGAAGGCATGTCTTGGTCTTAGTGAACCCTGATGCTCAACTCACCTAAACTTTTAAGTACCCAAAAAAAAAATTTAATCACTTGTTATTAAAAGAAAGATTTTAATTTTCTATTAGTGCATATTCCAAAATTATATATGTGCTGGTAATAATGGTTTTTCCTAATCAAAAGGGTAATCTTTAGTTGACTGACCATTATAGAACCTTATCTTCATCACACTTTGGGTAAATTACTAACGTACGTATTCGATATCTGAAAAATAATAAATATATCAATTTAACTTTTTTTTAAGATGAAATAACAAAAAATTAATTTCTGAAATATATAATTACAATTATCTTGGTCTTTTTGATAAATATATTAAAATAAACTTGATGAAAAACATATTTTTTTTCTAATAAATTATGAGTATCTTTCCTCTATCTATTTTAACAGTGTAAATGAAAACTAATCACATTAAAGTTATAATCTCAAGTCTCGAATATAGTCTAAAATTTTAAGATGAATTCCTAACCAATTAATCTACATACTCAATGATAATTTTGATATAATATAATTCTGAGTTTAACTGATATTATTTGTTTTTAAATTTAAAGTAATTAAATTTTATAATTTTATCTTTCAAAAATTAAATTAAAACATCTATCATCTTTTCATTTATAAATCAAAATATTAATTAATTCGGACTCTTTTCTGCCTCATTATCATCAAACCTTATATACATTATTGACAATTTTTTTTGTTCAAATGTCTTCTTATTGGAGTATCAATAATGCCACCTTTTGCAATAGATATGAAGACATGATCCTTTTCAACCCAAAATTAATGAGGATATAGGAGAAAGAAAACCTATATATTTGATCTTCCTCCTAGACCTTTCAAGAGCCTACATTAAACCATTATGTGCCTACTTATCCCAAAATAATTGCTCTTACCTCTTACTCCTCAACATACAAAATAATTTAAAATTTGAGTAAACACAACTTTCTAAATTCTAAATCCGAAAGTGTCACCACTTTAATTATTTATTTTTATTTAATTAATCCCCTCCCCTAAAGAGTTGAACCCTAGATATATAGTACTAACAAATGCCTAGCTACCACTAAGATTGAAATATATATAAATAACATTCATGTTTTGACCAGAAAAAGGGAAAGATATATATAAATTATAGTTTCTCTCCTTATTTGTGGATGAGACATCCAATTATGTGCATTATATGTTTAGAGATAACAACCCAAGTAATTTATAGTGGCAAATTGGGTAATGGGAGACACACAGTGGAGAAGAGCAGGCCATATATTTTAAGCATTAAAATAACACCCACACACACACACATCAAAAGTCCCTTCAACTTTTCTCCAATATTAATCTAATGAGTAATTAACATTTAAGTCCCTTGATTAATTATGAGTATTGTCATTTTAATCCCTAATTTCTTGAAATGTTTAATTTAGTCGTATATAAAATTCATTACTCAAGTTAGTCTATTCATAAAAATTTTATCGATCTACAACTCAATTTCTAGATAAACTAAATTGTTACTAGTTATGAATTTTCAAATATCAAATCAAACATTTAAAAAATTTAAGGACTAAAATATTTATGTCCATATAATTCAAGTACTAAGTTGAAAATTTTATTACTAATTAAATTAAGCCAACAAATAATGATTTGATCCCTAAAAATAATAAATGTCACAATTTAATTTTTGAAAGATCAAATTATAAGATTTAGTTCTTAAAAAATATAATTACTATTAATTTAATTTTTTTAATAGCACATTAATCCAAATTAAATGGTGAATATAATATTTTAACCTCAACTATTTATTGCAATTTTAAATTTATCATTAAAATTCGATTAATGTCAATAATAAAATAATTAAATTATATAAGTTTATCTTTTAAGGATTTGATTCTTAAATTAGTATTGGATCTTGAGTATTTTTCTCGAGATGTTAAATGATGAATAAATAATTAAAATAATGAGGAATGAAGAATAAAGAAAAGGGATAGGATGGGAAAGTCAACGGTCAAAGATATGCATGAGTGTGTGTGGGTGTGTCCATAAGAATAAGAATATGACATTCCCCAAAACCCTCATCACAACGCCAAGCACAAGGCTTCCCACTTGGGTGCGGCCCTACCTGCTGCCTCGGTGCACCCGCCTTCCCACCACCAAATTCCTCTGGCCCCCACCTTTCTTTCTTCCATTTATTTTTTAAAAAATTATTTAGAAAACCTTACTTAATCAATTATTTTTTGAAAGAAAATTTTTATTTCGTAAATTATAGGTTTCCTCTACTTATTCGTATAACGGATTAGGCAAAGAGTCAAAGACTAATCCTATTTGGATTAAGTAGTGAACAGTTAAAGTCTTTTCAACAATATTGATTGATTTTAGGGTTGAACTTAAGTTTTCTCATCTATGGTATAACTCACCAACTATTATCAAACCATTGCTGATTTTAAAAGGCAAATTTTAGGGAAAATTTGTTATATTTTTACTACAAAGTTTTTCAATAAATATTTGATATGTGACAAAATCTTATATACAACTAGGGTTAGATTGTGATGCAAAGTAGACATTGCATGCAACTAGTGATATGACTCCACAGTTTTGATTGGTTAAAAAAAGTTATTTTTTATTATTATTTTTCAACATTATATTACTTAAAAAAAAAAGAGATTACGCAACCTTGCAATTTTATGTAATTGTATGCATACCTCACTTTGCATATTAGAATTTCTCATACAACCAATCTTAATAAAGAAAGAATATTAAACACACTTTCTTCTATCACCTCCCTCCTAAAAAATTTGGATTTTCGAAAATTTTTTCTTAAAGCATTTGAGACGATTATTTGAGTTAGATTTCAGTGAGGATTAGAGTTTTTGGATGAGTTCTTAAGTTTCGGCGAGTTTGGGACATTTTTCGATGGGCTTTAAATTTTATGCGTTTTCAATTTTGGTCCCTTAGTCATTTGCTTTAATTTGTGTTGTTTTTGCATTTCTATTCCATATCATGAAGAATTCATGGATTAGGGACCAAGATATAATGTTTGAGAATCTCTATAGATGCTCTTTTACTTTCATTTTGATAGTCAATAACTATAGTGAAATGGACTTGAAGTTTTCAGGACTAAACTGTGATTTAAAATGGACGGAGGACTAAAGATGAGAGGTTTTCAAAACATACAGGACCAAAATTGGGGCAAAAAAAGATGTAAGATTGATTTGGGACTTGGAGCAAAGATACACGACCAAATTAAAGACAAAAAAAGATATAGATTTGGGACCTATAACAAAGTTACATGACCAAATTCGTACTTTGGCCAATAAACTTTATAACAAAGATATAAAAAAATTTAACTAAATTTTTTTCCTTTAGCTAAATCAAAAAAGTTGAATGTTTTAAATACTTTGGATCAAATACTTGAATTCATCTTTTTTTTTACAAGGTAAATTATATTTTAATTTAAAAATTTATAACAAAGTTTTTTTTTTAAAATTTTGTAACCTTGATTCGAAAAAATTGATTTGTTAAGTGTATAAGAGAGAATTCAATTGTAAGAGATATTTTTTTTATAACGTTGCATTTTTTTTTTCAATTAGAAACTAAATAATCAGTAATAAGTTGTTCTAGGTTTAAGCTACATGTTGCAGGCGATTAGTCATGTGTGTAAATAAAGAACTACCAACATGACTGGAGGATTTTGTTCGCTTACATTTTTTTTTTTGGAAGTTTTAATTAAGTTTTTTTTTTTTAAAAAAAAGTTTGTAATGTTTGGTCAACACTTTACGGGTAAGAAAAAATTATCTTCTTACTAGTAAAAAAAGAAGGATTTATCTAACATATCCTCTTATGGCACATTTTAAGGTTTCTTCTGATTGGTTAGTAGAGCATCTCATATCTTAAATCTATGAAAATTCATTTAAAAGATAATTTTTAATGTTTAAAAACTCAATTGACCAATCAGAAAAAACTTTAATATGTACCCTAAATTCATATTAAAATTTAAAATAATAGGGATAGAATGATAACAAAATAATTAATGTTCTTTTGAATTTATAAAACATTAGATATTTGAGAAAAAAAAAATTTTCTAAAACATTAAATATATAAAATAATAGGGACTACGAGATAGAAGGGAGAGGCTTGACTTTTGGAGCTGTCAAAAGCGAGACACGTGGCCTTCTTTTAAGCTATGGAAAAAAATAAGCCCGGAGGACCACGTTGAGATTTTTGACACGTGGCAAATCATAGAATAACTTGGTGAGGGCAATGAGATGACAGGCGGGTGCCATTAGGATAAGAACTACGTGAATTCTACAATCCAGATCACATAATAAAGTAAAATTAATAAATTAAGTTAAATTGGATCTAAAAATAAGTTTGAGATAACATATATATAGAGACAAACAATAGATCCACCAGTTTTTAAGAAAAAATATATGGAATCTTTTGGATAACATATATATAGAGACAAACAATAGATCCATCAGTTTTGATCTCAATATAGAGAATTTGATTTCACAAATTTAAAAAAATATCTTATATATAACATTTTAACTATATATATTAAATGGAAGTCAATAAATAAACTTATTATGTATACAATTTTTGACAACTAATTGAATTGTTGCAATAAGAAAGATCGAACATGATCTTGTACAACATAATAAAAATGTTTGGTTGTGGTTGACTCGTAACAGCAAATGGTACTTCAACTTACGTTATATGTGGTAGGTGCCGACTTTCAGTATAAATGGATTATGAAGCCGACCTTTTAATTTGATGCCTAATTAATGCCTTTGGCTTTAATTTTCCTCTTCACATTCTTCTTACAATAATATCTTATATGGTTGTATTTTATTTTATATTTTGCTGTACTATATCTGATCCGATTTGCTTCATTAGCCATATCGTTATCATCATGCAGATTATTTTCTTCGTCTTTGAAGATATCAAATAATGAAACAAACATGCACCGACGAAGCCAGCTTCAATAAATGGGGGGCCAAAATAAATGGGGGCTGAGAATCGAACACACACCTCATTTTTCATGTAAATTGCATCTATCACTAAGTCAATTTTCTCATTTCTCTAAAATATCAGATATTGAGAACCGGAAGTAGTTTCTTCCAAAGTCAACGTGCGAGAAACCTTAATTTGCTTCCTCTATTTCATTAATTGCTCTGACAATTGCAAGTTATAGTTAATTAAACATGCCATTTAATGAAGAAGATTAAAGAATACATATATTGTTGATCAGCATTAATGGGGTCTTGGAAGATATTCTTTTTGGGGCAAAGGATACTTTAGGATATAACTACTAGGACGTGGACGATCTCTTTTAGGAAGAAAATATGTGATTATTGTCATTAGTTTTTTTTTGGGTAAATTACACTTTGGTACCCTGTGGTTTGACCCTATTTCACTTTGGTACCCTGTAGTTTGAAACTTGACACTTTGGTACCCTGTAGTATTCTCCATTAACACTTTGGTACCCTTTGGAGTTATTTTGTAATTTTAACCATAATAAATTTTACAAAAATTACATATTGACCCCAAAAAAATTTAAAATTTTTCATTTTAGTCCCTATATAATATGTATCCAGGGACCTATTTGTAATTTTTTGAAAATTTTTTGAGGTCAATATGTAATTTTTGCAAAATTTGTTATGGTTAAAATTATAAAATAGCTCCAAAGGGTACCAAAGTGTTGATGGAAAATACCACAGGGTACCAAAGTGTCAAGTTTCAAACCACAGGGTACCAAAGTGAAATAGGGTCAAACCACAGGGTACCAAAGTGTAATTTACCCTTTTTTTTTCGTAGAAATTATTGTCATTAGTTTTGATATAGTGTTTTACCCACCAAGTGTTGCTTATTTAAGTAAAATTGCAAGCTATGCAGATAAATACAGAGACCGTTATATAAATCTTATCACGTGGGATAAACATGGGAAGCTAAAAGCACAATACTTGTGAGAAAAACTCAACTGAATGGTTGGCACTTTTCTGGTAACCCATGACGTTTCATAGAAACAAATTCAAAAGAATAAAAAATATATACAGAAAAATTTAATTCTTCTTATTATTGATTTGAGCCCGGCCCTCCCAATTCTTTGAGTTGGTCTAAACTTTTGAAATGACTCAAATGTCTTTCAAGTGGTTCTATATATACTATTCTCTTATGTATAGTTTATTTAGTTTTTTCATACCTTCTATATTCGATATACCTCATACTAATTTGAGTGTTGTAATATCGTTGTAAAGGGTTTAATTTCTCTCATGATTGAGCTCACCCCTGTAAGTCTTGAGAATTAGGAGCATATTTGAGAATGATCCATTAATAAAAATAATTTATATGAAATATTGTCATGTATTGATGAGTAAATTGCATTCTAAAAGAAATAACCAAAATTAGATGTATGAAATCGATATTTTTGAGAAGATTTTAATTATTTTTCTTGACTCAAATAAAATTAATTTTCACCAAAATTATTACAAACGAGAGATACCCATAAAGTCACAAAAAATAAGAACATATCTCTAATAAAAATTCAAACTTTGATTAACTACTTTATGAAAAATGAATCCCTTATTTGTGAGCTATATTCATGCAAAAATAAAATGAAGGAAATACAATGTATTCAGTCAGAATTATGTGGATGGATAATTATAAGAAGCCAACAAGCTAAGTCCCCTATTTGTCAGCTACTTCTACAAATTTGTCAGATATATCAATAAAATCCAATCATATCAACTTTTTGCTTAATAATTTCATTTTTCACCCCACAATTGATACATGACACGAAAGGTTAAGCCAAAAATGTCTTGTAAATTTCCCAAATTGATCATTATTAAACGACGTTCAATGATTAGTTGTTTACAAGTTAATTAAATTGACCATTTAAGTTTTCCATATATGATATATCACACTTTAGTATTATTTAGATACTGACAAAATAGGTTGCTAATTAACAACTATATGATAAATGCTTTCTCCTTAAGTGTCTAGTTTTTCAATCTTTTTTAGTAAAAGTTAGGTTAACTATATATATAGCCTTTTCTCACTACTTGAGTAGTTGAGTTTCCACTGAACGTACATAAGTAAAAAAAAAAAAAAATCAGTGTCATCTAAATTTCTTCCTCTCGTTTGGTGAACCCATGGCCACTCAAGTCCAAATTAAAGAGCAAATGTTTTATTAACATTATTTTCAAAATGTGAATATATAAGATTTTAAAAGAATAGAAAAAGTAGTAAATGCTTTTTTGAGATTTAGAAATAATAAAAAATTGTAAAATTTTATTTCTTTATTTCTTTTACTTTTATTGATATTTTATTTATATCTTACTAATATATAGTCTTAAAAAGATGTAGGATATTCCAAAGTTATATTATAGTAGATTAATAAACTAGTATTATTTGAATTCACTCTGATGTTATATTTAAAGTATATTAATATAAGATAAATAATGGAAATACATTTCAAAATAGTCAGTAATTATTTTTATTTTATTTTAAAATGATAAAGGTAATGGAAGAGAATCTAAACAACAAAAGTCTTTTACGAAAAATTAAAAATTAAAACATTTGTCAATCATTTTTTAGAGTTTAAATAATTTTGTATATAATGATTAAAATTTTCAAACAAAATTACATTTTAACCTAAACTAAAGAAAATCCCAAGACGTGCTTCGTGATATTTTTCAAAATATTTCAATGTATCTCCAGTTTGAGAAAAAAAATATAAATTTTGAAGCAAAACAAGAAATTGAGTAATTAGAACTTTTGGCCCAAAAAGAAAAAGTGTAATTTCTAATTAGAACATTTCGGTCTTTTGGCCTGAAAATTTGATTTGATTTGATTTTCAAAGATTTTAAGTTTAAGGTGCGTGTAGAAAAGGACGTGAAGTTCTATTCGTACACGTGTCAACCTAACAACTATGGCATCCAGCTGGCAGGTCCCATTTGGATACTTCAACAAGGAAAATAACCCAATTATTTACCGTACACAAATCACACACTATCTTCTTCTCTCTAAAAATAATAATATCGTGGAACGAGATATTGACTCGGAATATCGCGGCCGTTATTTTCTCTGTTACCGGTAAACGCAAGTAAGCGAAGCAATTAAGTAAGTGGGTGCCGGTATTTTGCAGGACACCCGCAACACAAGCGCGCAAGAGAATGGGTGTGGTTAAGTCTTAATTAACAGCGTGTTTACCGGATTTTGCCGGTTAATTTATTCTATTATTTTGTTTCATTCATTCTGGCTTTAGAACACCTTGAGAAGGTGTGTTTCAATTAGTTTCGCCGTTTTCCTTGTACGACAAGCACACCATTTGACGCCATTCGCCAATTAGCACCACTCCCCCAATGAGGGGAAGGCAATTTAAAAATGGATTAAAATATCTTAAGCTTAGCTTCTATTAAGTACTATTGCAATTTGTTATCCAGAAAATATTATATATATATTGAAAAAAACAAGTTTCGGATATTTTGACAAGTCGGTTCATGGGATTTTTGTGAAACTTTCGAATTTGGGCACCGGCATGAGACGATTGGAATATAGCTTATTTACCTTTAATACTTATGTAAATAGGTTAAATATATATATATTGAAAAATATTTACTTGATCTTTTTATACTGTATTTATTATAATTAGTCAATTTTATTTAACTTTCTTGGGCCAAAAAGATTTTATCTAACTTGCAATCTGGTTTATATTGAATTTTTGACAATGAGATTTTTTTCAGTGGTTTTTTTATAAAAATAATTTTCCTTGTTAATTTTTTTTGTATGAATAATATAGACTATTTTTTTTCTTAAAGAATAATATAGACTATAAGTTAGATATGATCACGTTTCGAGCTGTATTTCTTCACGTTTAGAGTTTCATTTTTATTTCATAACAAATATTTGTCCAAAATTAAGTCAACCATTTGACTTTAAATATTTTGTTTTAACTCTTGGCATTTTTTCCCCTAGAGGAGTCCATCACAATTCACATAATATATATATATTCAGGCAAAAAAAAAAAACATAGTAGATATATATGGACATATTGTTGTAATAGTTAACACGAACAAAATTACACAAATGCATGGAAATTGTAAGATTTTGGCATGTTTTACAAATGTCCTTTTATTTTGGTGCGAATTAAAGACATCTTATACAAGTAATAAGTGGATTTTTATCATTGAAATAAGATTTTAGATTCAAAACCTAATAAATAAATATAATTTATTCGTATATATTGAGAGACTTTGTTATATAACCATTTATATATTTGTAATTAAATCTGAATTTGCCTACCGGAAGATGAACCAAATTTGGTTGGTTAGTGGTGAGTTTACTATGTCACTTAATTAAACAAACATTGGAGATTCGAATTTTGTCTTGTGTATACAACAATCAATTGGCCAGACTCTTAAATGAATCTTAGATTAGTTCTTAGCCTATCAGGCTATGAATACATTGGGTAACTAAAAAAAATCTGAATTTGCCTACCAAACAATAAATTAAATCTGAAATAGTTGTAGGAAATTAGAGAAAAAAAAAATGGTTGTAGAAAAGGAAAAGAAATATGGGATATAGGAGGAACACATATGGCATAATTCCAATCCCACCCTCGGGTAAAGCATGTATTTATCTGGATGTCCCTTTCCCCCACGAGGCAACTAAGCTTGACATGTGCCTTTATATATTGGCAGTTCCATAGTTTTGACCTCACGCCCCAAATCCAATCTCCCAATCCATTTCCATTTGAATTCCTTGGTCCTTCCCTTCCTAGCTAGCTAACTACCCATAATCCAACCATGCCTGAGGCTCCAAAACAGTACAACCTGGTAGAGAGCAACAAGAAAGCTCTCCAGTTCATCGAGGATGTAACCACCAACGCCGACCAAGTCCAAAAACAAGTCCTTGCCGAAATCCTATCCCGTAATGCCAACGTGGAGTACTTAAAACGACATAACCTCAACGGCCACACCGACCCTGAAACCTTCAAGAAACTCCTTCCCCTCATTTCCTACGAAGATATCGAACCCGACATCACCCGCATCGCCAATGGCGACTCCTCCCCTATCCTCTCTTCTCACCCCATCTCCGAATTCCTCACCAGGTTTCCGTTCATTACTAACTAACTAGCTTTGTTATTTCTGTTATATATTAACTAACAATCCATTCTCCTCTGTTTTTTTACTTTACAGTTCTGGGACATCAGGTGGAGAGAGAAAGTTGATGCCGACCATCGAAGAAGAGTTACAGAGAAGATCATTGCTGTACAGTCTGTTAATGCCCGTGATGAGCCAGTTCGTTCCTGGATTAGAAAACGGCAAAGGAATGTACTTTCTTTTCATAAAATCCGAAGCCAAAACCCCTGGTGGTCTCCTGGCCCGACCCGTTTTAACCAGTTACTATAAAAGCTCATATTTCAAGGAACGACCCTATGATCCTTACACCAACTACACCAGCCCAAACGACACCGTTCTCTGTCCCGACTCTTACCAGAGCATGTACTCTCAATTACTCTGTGGCCTCTGCCTCCGAAACGACGTCGTTCGAGTCGGCGCCGTTTTCGCCTCCGGTTTCATCCGAGCCATCCGCTTCCTCCAGAACCACTGGCCACTCCTAGCGAATGATATCCGAACCGGAACCGTCAATTCTCAGATCACTGATGCTTCGGTCCGTCAAGCTGTCATTCGGATCCTCAAACCCGACCCGAACCTGGCGGATTTTATTCAATCCGAGTGTAGCAAGAGCTCGTGGCAGGGGATTATTACCAGCCTCTGGCCTAATACTAAGTATGTGGATGTTATTGTGACGGGGGCAATGTCGCAGTATATTCCTACCTTGGATTATTACAGCAATGGACTGCCTCTTGTTTGTACAATGTATGCTTCTAGCGAGTGTTACTTTGGGGTTAATCTTAATCCTCTTTGTAAACCCAGTGAGGTTTCTTATACACTCATTCCCACTATGTGCTACTTTGAGTTCCTTCCTGTCAATCGGACCAATGGGACTCTTAATGACAAAGAATTACATCAAGAATTGGTCGACCTTGTGGATGTTAAGGTTGGACAAGAATACGAGCTCGTTGTCACCACCTACGCCGGTAACTTTAACAAAATTCTTACCTTTATCATTCGGGTGTACAGTTTACTCAATTTTTACTCTCTTCTCAAACAAAACTTAAGGATTTACCACGAGGGAATTACTCATCATCAAGTTTTGAGAAAATTTGCTTTTTTATTCTACAATTATAGTTTTAGTCCTTAAATATTAGAAATACACTTTTAAGTCCTTATTTTTTTAGGCTTAAGTGCACTTTTGGTCCCTTAACTTTTCCAAAAGTCTCAATCTGGTCCCCTAACTTTAGAAAACGTCTCAATTTGGTCCCTCAACTTTTTCTGTTACAATTTTAATCCCCTAACTTTTGAAAACTTCTCAACATTAGTCCCAAGTGCACTTCCAAGTCATTTAAACGTCTCCCTGTAATGGTCATTTTTTAATCCACTTCACCCATATTTGCCACATCATCAGCCAACTCAGCTTGTAATGGATGGAAAAGTTCATTTTAAATATTTAGGGACTAAAGTGTAATCTGAAGATAAACACAGAGAGTAAGAGATAGGTGAGATTTTTACCAGTGTGTTGGTTGTTTTTTACAGGGCTTTATAGGTACAGAGTAGGCGACGTGCTACGAGTGTCAGGATTCAAAAACAAAGCCCCACAATTCAACTTCATCTGCCGGAAAAACGTGGTGTTAAGCATCGACTCCGACAAGACCGACGAAGTCGAACTCCAAACGGCGATGAAGAACGCCGTGACACACCTCGTACCCTTCGACGCCGCCGTCTCCGACTACACCAGCTACGCCGACACGTCATCAGTTCCCGGCCACTACGTTCTCTACTGGGAACTCAGTCTCAACGGCTCCACGCCGATTCCGCCGTCGGTGTACGAGGATTGCTGTCTCACCGTCGAGGAATCTCTCAACAGCGTTTACCGACAAGGACGCGTGTCCGACAAATCGATCGGACCGTTGGAAATTAAGATTGTTGAACAGGGGACGTTCGATAAGGTTATGGATTATGCGATTAGTTTGGGGGCTTCGATTAATCAGTATAAGACTCCGAGGTGTGTTAAGTTTAAGCCGGTGGTGGAACTTTTGGATTCGAGGGTTGTGTGTAGCTATTTTAGTCCTAAGTGTCCTAAGTGGGTTCCTGGACATAAGCAATGGAATAATCAGAAGAATTGAAGGAAGCAGAATGAATGTGATGACTGATGAATTGATTTCGATCTGGATCGAGGTTTTAGATTATTGATTTTAATTATTACTCTTTTTAATTTTTTTTAGGGTATTTTCTGTGGTTAAATTAAGTCTGAATTGTTAGTCTGTTGTATTGTTAACTCAACTCTGCATAGAGAGAGGGAGGAGGTTTGAAGGCTGATCATGTGCTGTTGTAGCTTCATCTCCACTACTGTATAAAGCAATTCCTGTTTCAAAATCCAAACATGTCTTTTTACCTTTTCTCTTTTTTCTTTTTTCAAACCTGAATTTCTCACAAAACTTTATTAGCATCCAACATTGAAATTATTCAAAATTTTTGAAAAGTATACGTTTGATCTTTGTTGTTTTAAAATATTTGACAAAATTGAATTTTAGTGAGCTCACATATAGGTCATGTGCCAAATTTCATTCAAAACTAACAAAAAAAGTAACGGTGGAGACTTCAAGATACCAAAGTGTTATATTTTAAACCACAAAGTATCAAAGCCGAATGAAATCAAACTATAGGGTATCAAAGTATAATTTACTCATTTTTAATATATAATATTTGGTTAGAAGGTATATAAATTTCTTGAATTTTAATCATATAAAAAGATTTTGTGAACTTTTAAAAAATTACAAAACATTAGATTGGTGAATCTTCAAAGTTCAAACAATACTCCAAACACCGGAACCTGCAAGTGTAGGCGAAAGAAGTCATGAATCTTGTTTTTGATACACTAAGAATTAAGATAGGCCCTGCTACAAAACGGAAAAAGCAGAAAAGATAACATAGGAAGAAGTCATCAGTCATCAGTCATCACAAAGACTCTGCAATGTTCAAGTTAGCCTAGAATATTCAGAATAACAAATATCTTACAAGAGTTATCAATTTAAAAAAAACTAGTCTAAACTCTAGAGTATTCCATGGAAATAATTCATTTTGTTAAGATTCTTGCAGTATATATATTTATCCAGGAAAAAAAAAAGAAATATCTTACAACAGTTAAATTCTTAGTCATTGAAAAGTTTTTTTTAATCAGTCATTGAAATGTTATGTATGGCAGTATGGGGATAAATTGAAAAGTCACTTTTTATAAATAACTCATAGTCCAAAAAATTTATTTTCAATATGTAAGAATCAAGGGAAAAACTTTGGGTTATTAGGAAGTAGGTCCTTAAATTTTTAATTTTGAAAATTAGATCCTTAAACTTTGAAGATTTAAGAATTAAATCATTCCATCCATTTTTTCAGTAATGGTGTTAATTATTGTCATGACATACTTTCAAGTATTCAATTCTTTACCACATTATTAATCCTAATAAAAAAATTGAATGGAAGGATCTAATTCCAAATACTTCAAAGATTAAGAATTTAATTTTCAAAATTAAAAGTTTAAGGATCTACTTCTAATTTTTCTTTTAGGACCTACTTCCAAATGACCCAAAGTTTAAGGGACCTTGTTGCATTTTTCCAAAAAAAAAATATAAAGAAGTCTGATTGTTTTGAATGAAAATCTTAATAAAATAGATTATTTGTAAAAAAAAAATAAAAATTAAGAGAGCTTTTATCACTTTTTAATAATTTAGGAAGATTTTTGCACAACAATAAAAGATTGGAGGAGTTTTGTGCAATTTCACCTATTATATACATATATACGTAAACATTTATTAGGATACTTGATTGTGGGCAGGAAATATGCGTAGTGAACATGCCCTTATTTCATATGACGGTAAAGGGAAAGCTATCATCACTTGTGAACGAACTCCTTACTTTATTTGTTACACTTGATCTTTCCTAAAAGCTAAGAAAGGTATTCTTTCTTTATTGTTTTCAGGAAAAAAAAAAAGGAAAAAAAAAAAGCATTCCCATATTTTTACATAGATACCACAAATTAAGTCAACTAACAAATATTAGAGTGGACTAATCACATGAAAAGTAGAACAAAATTAAGCATGTTCCGAAGAAAGATTTGCCTGCTAAAGAAGACACTTTAGTAAACAAATTTTGCAAGTTGAGAGGACTTTTTGGAGGGTGTAGTAGTGGAGTGGATTGAAAAAAAAAAGAGGATAAAACTTGCATTATTTTTGTTGGGTATTCAAGTTTAGGTGAGCACTCGGGCTTTTGAATGTAAAGTTTGATTTTTCAGCATTCAAACTTTTCAAAAGTAAACCATTTTTTGGAGAGAAATTATTTTTTTTCTGAAACAGGTTAGAATTTTTTTTTTTTTAAAAAAAAGGTCAGAAGCTTTTTAAAGATTTTTTATAAGGTAATTTCTGATTTTTTTTTAATATCACAAAATGAATTTATTTAAACATATATATCGATATCAACATTTATTAGTAATAAAAATTAGGATAAAAAACATTTAATGACCAAATTAAAAAAATATATAAATTAAGGTAGTTTAAATCCCTCCTTATTCTTTTGAAAATACCCTATTCATTTTCACTTCAATTTTGTCTCATTCATTCTCCTTTTTAACTTCCAAAATACCCTATATCAACATGGCAGTTTT
Source organism: Chamaecrista fasciculata (assembly GCA_003254925.1). Lineage (NCBI taxonomy): Eukaryota > Viridiplantae > Streptophyta > Magnoliopsida > Fabales > Fabaceae > Chamaecrista > Chamaecrista fasciculata. The sequence continues at coordinate 31,393 of QANZ01014325.1, read as the reverse complement.
ACTCAAAGCTAAAACATGAACATGCTATTTATTGTTAGTTTAACTATAATTTCATATAATAAAAACTAAACTCATATAATTTCTTTATATTTTTTCATGTACCAATAAAAAGAAAAGAATGTTTAAAGTTGAGGGAGTTGGTTACGTTGTCTCATAGTGGATTGAAGATTTTGCAATATTGTGAGAGAGAGTGTCCTACACTAAGGGACCAAACTCTGTTACGGCCATAAAACTCCCCGGGAAATAGCAGAAGAGAAGACGAACAAGTGGCCACACATACATAAGCAAGAATCATAGCAATATCACACTGCCTATTTCCCTGTTTGCTCCATTATGAGAAAACAAACAAAGACAGTTTTCTTTTTCCTTTTTATAAAAAGTTAATTTAATGCATGGAATATATATACACGTCTCAAATCTCAACTTGGGACAAAATGGTCTAGTCCCCACACCAATAAAAGTTGATTGGAGAAGTAGATAAGTTTTGTGTTTGAGTTTTGGCAAAAATACCTTTAATTTGTTAGGAGAATTTACTCGTCATGCATGGAACTTGTCGATTATATTCGAATAATAAAAATGAAATTTTGACTGAATTGTAAAATGGATATAAATGAGATCGAATATTTCATAGTCATAAAAAAATGTCTAACATGGTCACAACCCAAGACAAGACAAGAGCCAGAAGGAAGAAAGTTAAGGATGGGAGAGACAATTTTCTCAGAGGAAAATTAGTGGTGGTTTGAGCTCACATTGATAAATAAACGTTGAAAAGGCTGAGCATAGTAGGGTAGAGCAAATAGAAAAAGGGTCCTTGTTACTTTATATATGGGGGTTGTGTACACCTATTGTTGTAAGTAACATGCCATTATGCTTTGATGTTGTGCCTTGTCTCATTCATGATTTTTTATTATTTTCGTACTTGTACTCTCCATATGTTTGTGTGTGTGTGAGAGAGAGAGAGAGGGAGAGAGGAAAATCTTAGTTTTGAAAATGAAACATATAAAGGTAAATTGATCGAACAAGTAGAGATGATAAGGTTGTAATTATCTGTTATCCCAGCTTTTAAGCTACAATATGGTTTTGTTGAGAATTAAGGAGAAATAAAGAGATAGGAAGAGAAGATTGAGATCTCTTCATCTTGTTTGGGAAATAATTAAAAATTGAAGAGAAAGAAAATAAAGAGTTAAAAGTTAATCTCTCATTTTACTTCTCTTTTATAAATTTCAAAATATCTTAAATTGATATGTTTTTAACGAGGTATTGCTTCCTAAACAAAGAAAAAGATATATATTAATGTGGCTTACTCCCCTCCTCCACTCCCTTCCCCTCAAATTTCTCTCCCTCTCCTCTTCTAATTGTCAAAATATCTTAATTTGAGATGTTTAAAATTTATAAAAAAGAAAGAGTACGATGAATTAGTTTTTAATCTCTAATTATCTTTCTCTTTAGCTAATTTTCAACTTCACTAATGGTAAGGATCAAAAGCTTAATAATTTTTAGAGTATAGGGACTATTTTTTTTTGTTTTTAATAAACTATAAGGACCAAGAGGACGAGTGCCTGGGTGGTATACTCTTTTAAAAATTTGAATACTTTAAACACTACCGTGTTGAATTGTTTTGCAAATTTATATGATATTGTATAATTATTTTTAGAAAATTATATTTTAAAAGAAAATCATGAGAAGCTAATTTTTTTTGAAGTTAAAATAATAAATTTGAGGCCAAATTCTCAAATTGGTCATTGATGTTTGGGCCTAGTTTGCAAAGTAGTTTGTTAGTGTTCCATTTGTTTCGAGTTAGTAGTTAGTACCATATGTTTGAGTTGCATTCCACATAGATCCTTCAGTCTACTTCTCTATTCTTTCCGTTCTCTATGAATTGAGTCAATTCTTGACCCAAAAAAAAAAAAAAATTGAGTCAATTGACAGTGTGTGAAGAGATGATTTAGGCGCAGAAAATTGAAATTTGCTCGAAAGATGGTTTTCTCTTTGTACTGTTGTATTATTGTTTTCTGTTTAATTTTCTGTGTGAGTTTTCATTTTAATTTTTTTTCTTAGTTTCACATGTTTTTGTTGGGACTGTTATATTTGTCTGGGTTACTTTTCTTCTGATTNAAAAAAAAAAAAAAAAAAAAAAAAAAAAAAAAGAGAAGGGAGTAGAGATCATAGTGCAAAAAACCAGACCGGTCATCAAATCGGTGGAAGGTTCGGGTCACTGGTTCAATGGTTCAACCGTTGGGTCACTGGTTCAACCGGTTGAGCCGTTTTACTTAAATTTTTTAAAAAAAATATAAATATTCATCAAATACACATTAATATCTTACAATAATTTAAATATCAAGTAAAAATTAAACATAACTATAGGTCCATCACATATAATAAATGTCAAATATTTAAGTCACACTACATAAAACTTAAATTTAAAACATAACCACATCAAACATGTCTTGGAATTGAAAAACAATTGTATTAAACAAGCTACAAATTGAAAAACATATAATAGCTAATTTAATTGACTAAAAAGGAACCCAAAAAATATCACGTCTTGAGTTCAACATCTCCCTTTATTCCAGCTAAATGTTGTTTAAACCGACTAATCCCACCTCCTTTAAATACCTTGTTACAATACATACACACCAAATGCTTCTTAGTAGAGTCATCACTAAATCTACAATGTGCCCAAGCTGGATCAGATTTGCCCCTAACACTACTTTTATTTGGTGTAGATTCAATTGTTTCCTCGGTTGGATTGGATGACATCTATACCAAAAAACATTAATTCAATTCACAATCACTCGATCACATAGTAATCTAGACCAATCAATGAATCAAATTACCAAATAATCATTCATTCCAGAATACAGACCAATCAAACAATAATCCATTTTAGACTAATCAAATAATCTATTTCACACCAAATCAGACCAATAATTCAAAATTTCAGATTAGTAATCTCACATATTCACACCAATAATCAGCCCAATAATCTCAAAAAAAATCTCAGTCTCAACAATATTCAGAAAAAATTCTCAGATTACTAATTTCAAAGTTATGAAATTAATGAGTCAAGAAGAAGAAATTTACCTTTGATGGAGATGAGTCACGGCGGGGAAGAGACGAAGATGGCAGCGGCAAGGATGAAGGAACAGCGAACAGAACGGCGAACCCACGGCGAAGGATGAGTCAACCCACGAACGGCGAACCCACGACGAACCCACGAACGGCGACGAACCCACAGCGAAGGAACCCACGAACGGCGAACGGCGAACCCACGACGAAGGAAGAGACCGGCGACGGATATGAAGACAATGGAACGAAGAAAATGGAAAACGCAAAAGCAGAGTGGAATTTTTTTTTAGGGTTCAAGCGAAGAATGAACTTCAGGGAAAATGAACTTCAGGCGAAGAATGAAGCAGATTAGCATTTAGCAGAGTCGAATTATTTTTTTAGGGTTTTTTTGTTTTTTTTAATGTGAACCGATTGAAACCGGTTCACGGTACGCCGGTTTGCAAGAGAACCGGCGAGTCGCCGGTTCTCTTGCAATCCGGTATGCAAGCCTCAACCGGACCGGCCTGGGCACTAGTTCGCCGGTTGGACCGCCCGGTCCGGTCCGGTTTTTCCTTCTATGGTAGAGATAGTTTAGAGAGAATTAATGACGAAGAAGGAATTAACTGCCAAATGAAAAGAAGCAAAGGAGAATTGTGAGTTCAAACATTTTTATTGTTTCTGTAATTTCTAGCTTCAAATATATGTTATGGAAGACTGAATGATTTTGTTGTATATTGCTGCTGCGGTTAAAGTATTATTGTTAGAAATGTTCATGATACTGTATAAGAATTTATGTAATATTTTCTCTACAAGCCAATATATTAGTTTTGTTAAAACAAATATGCTCATTTAATGACGTGATATATTTTCATTTTATTGCTAAATCATTTCACAATAGTATTTGACCATGTCCAATTTAAGAATAATAAATTATTTTACAAATAGTTAATATATTTAGTATAATACGCAAATAAATAAACATAATAATTGATTTGTGTTAAATGATTTGTATAAGCATCCTATTAGCCCTATAAGCTTTATACTATATAACACTACATATATATATATATATATATATATCTTTAATTATTGACGATTGTGGTTATTACAATAATATTTTTAATTCAACCACCGTCCATACTCAGACTATTGGATCTTAAATTAATGATGCAGTACTTTACTATTCAATTATAAATTTCAGTATCTTGTTAGTAACCGTGCACGTTCATTTCAAAAATATTTTTTAAGCATAAAATATGGCCGGAGTTTGAAAGGAGAAAGTTGTTCACTTCAGCTCAAATGTGGCCATCTGTATACTATTAACCAGTTGTGAACATAAAAATTTGCAGACAGTATTAATGCCCAAAAAAAGGATTAGTTAAAGCATCCACATGCACTCTAAGAATGTGATTCTTTCGTGATTTCCTTGGCTGCATTTCTAAGTAGCGGCCACCAGCACAGAGCATATTAATGCTTGAAGAATCAAACTTTGCATCTGAATATAAAATGAACAAGATAAAAAGTCTTGAAAAAGATATGTTCTTGATGAGAGCTGAAATGAACGTAGCCATACATAAAATGCCAAAGTTTTAAAGCAAGCTAACTATCGCTACAAGTAAAGAAAGAAAAATTTAGACACTCAAGAGGGAAGTGAAATAATGAGCCACAACATCAGCAATTTCGCACTTTCCCCAGGGGCTCGAAGAACTGGTGTTAGAGCCTTCGATTACGATAGCCCCAACTATAGTAATTCTAATTCCTATGAGGTCCCTGTGTTCTATCGATCTCTTTCTACTCAGAACACTCCTGTAAGTACAATCTTTTTCGTTGCCTTTGGAAGTAATCAAATTTGACTTGGAAACATGTAAAATATGCTTTGTTGTTCTGTTCATGTATCTTTCGATAATGTTATCTTCAAGAAGTTTACGTTTTTGATGCATTTAAAAACTAGTTTCTATCAATGAAAACTTAAGATTACAATCATGTTTACTTCTTATAATTCTTGGTCTCTCTATCTATCAAATTCTGTCAGTTTAGACTTGCCTTCGGGAAAAATTTAGGGTTGTAACTCAATTTTTTTAGACTTGGAAACATGTAAAAAACACTGTTATTTTAAGGTAAAAATTGTCACACTATAAGGTTAACACAAATTATCCATAGCTCATGGGATTGATGTAAAGCACCAAGAATTAAGAAATCTAAATGCAGTAATTATAAAAAAGTAGAGTCTAGTCAACTGATCATGTTTAGTATCCTATGTTTTTATCATTTTCTGGGGAGACTAATATATTTGTATTTTGGCTAGTATTATCAGGATGAGAGGACATCAAGTGAACTGAATTCTTGGCCGTTTCTGGAAGAAAGAGCACATTCAGGACTCTACAACCTACCTGAGTAATTGCAAATTTCACAAACTTACAAGCTTCTTTATAAATGATCTTATTGAAGCATGAATTTTCTTCTCTTGATTAAGTATATAGAACAATATCTGTTACATCTAAGAAGAAATATTGATATTCTTTGTTTTGACAAATCGACAAACACTAATTAGTGGGAGAAGACAAACTTTTAGGGTAAAATAGATGCTTGTGCCAATTGCTTTCAAATTTTTACTATACTCAACAGCATTAGATTTAAGAATTTTCTTGGGTTGGCAATTCCTAGCGAGAGATTCTCGCAAACACTCATGACACCTAAAGGTAGATTCAAGAGGCTAGAAAATCACCAAAACCAAAATAAATGAACCAGCTGATCGTACTGCCTGAACCCACATTAGAAGGAGTTGAATGATGGATCCCTCTTCTTTGTTCTGATCAGTACACATTCTTCAATGAATTTCATATTAAATGGATCCCTCTCAACTTTTTCTGCAACAATATAAAGCATAACCAATAGTGTGTAAGCTCAGTCTACTCAGGCTAATCACCTATGAAGCAAGGCCAAAATGGTGTCTCGGGTATAGATACTTTTTGGATACTTCTAAATTCTAAGTAGTTCTTGATTATTATAAAATATGTATCCCGTATATATCTTTTACTAAACATGACTTTATTTGTTCTGGCTTTGCTACACCAATTGTTCTTATCATATTGATGAGCCTATACTCTCAAGAAAGACGTCACAATATATGTTTTACAATCAGATATTTAAATAAAGATTTTCATATCTCATCCCATCTCATATCAGTAGATTTCCCAATTCCCAGGGTAAATGCATAAATGCTATTTAGTTGCATGCATATATAGATTTGAAGTTTGAGTGTGAAGAAGCCCTATTGATATACTAATGTTGGAGCAATTTACAGTTTTCCACCACAAACACATCGAATTTTCGTTTTGAATGGAGACAGAGGAAGGGGATTGAGAGAGAGCACTCACCAGCAATCAGTTCCAACTCCAAGATCGAAAACCCTAGGCGAGCTCAAGAAACAAGTGTACGACCCCAACCCAACGCCGAAATTGCTAGCCAAGAGAGTGAGCTTGTACTACAGAGACCCTAATGGCGCGAATGCTTTGGAGGGTGAGGAAAAGGAACAAGATGAAAGGAGGTGCACGATATGCCTAGAGGAATTTGAACCCAAAATTGAAGTAATGGTGACTCCTTGCAATCATATGTTTCATGAGGATTGCATACTGCCATGGCTGGAAAGACAAGGTCAGTGCCCGATTTGTAGATCTGAGATTTGCAAGAGAAGGAGGGAGAATCGATCGTCTTCATCATTCAACATTAACAACAACAACAACAACGACATTGCGAATGTGGCTACTCCAAGTGACCTAACTGCACTAGAGTTTTTGTCTATCTTGAGGGCCATGGAAGAAGATGTTCAGTTGGGAAGTGAAACTCGTGGATTCTTCTTCAATTGAGATCTTAAGGCCAGGCTCTTGTTAATTTATATAAAATCCATAGGCAAAAATACTAATTTCGTCCCCAAATTTTATATAAATTATCAATTTCGTCCTTAATCTTTTTTTATTGTCAAATTTGTCCCCAATGTTTTACATCTTGGTCAATTTTGTCATTTGACTAACTTCTTTCAATAAATTAATGACAGACTGCATCATTATATATCATTAGCCACGTAGATTTTGTCGTTAATATTTGATTAAAGTAAAAGCAAATGATAAACCGACAAAAATGTGAAATATTGAGGACAAAATTGATTATAAAAAAAAGATTGAAGACGAAATTGACAGTTGATGTAAAATTTAGGGACGAAATTAGTACTTTTTCCTTTATCCATAAAATCAAATATTATTTGTCCTTCAGTTTGTACTTTTATATGTATAAATTTAGGTTACATTAAACATTAGTACTTATAATTTCACCAAATATGTAATCTAGTCTCTATATTTTAATTACATGATTTAGTCCTTAAATTTTTTGTAATTTCATCCTTATTGTTATAACATCATTAATCTATTAGTGACATGGCAATAAATAATATTTTACAAAATTTAAATAAAAGGTGAGTCATAAAAAAAATGTTACGTGATATGTAATATAACATTGACCATTTGATCTTGCATTTGTGTCAAATTGACAATAAAAAATTAATAATATATAACTTAGTTATCTTAACTTTGCAATTTGAAGGTGCAATAGATTTCAGAGTGTGGTTCATAATTACACAATTAGAAAGATAGTTCTTAAGAAAACCATACTCTTTTGATATTTTCTATTTTTCAAGCCAATTGTCATAACTTTCTCAAGCAAAGTATTCGGCCAATCTGATTTGGTTGATTGTTTGGATAATGAAAACTTGTGGTATAGTTTCTGTTTTGATAATGAAAACTTGTGGTATAGGGTCACTAGCACTCTTGGGTTTAGATCTTCTTCTTTTTTGGGTAAGTATTTGGGTTTTCCTCTTGGTATTAATAAAAAAGTTTCTTATTTTAGACCCATTGTTGACAAGGTGCTTAACAAAATTGAACCTTGGAAGTCTAAGAATCTGTCTTTTGGTGGCAAAGTCACTTTGATCAATTCTGCTTGTGCTTCCACTGTTGCTTATTTCATGCAATAATTGGCTTTTCCTAGGAAAATCTGTGATATTATTGACAAGGCCTTACGTGATTTTTTGTGGAGTGACAACCTTGGTAATAAAAAATTGCACTTGGTTAATTGGTCTGTTATTTGTACTAGTCGTCTTTCTGGTGGCCTTGGTGTTGCCCGTTCTTATGAAAGAAATAAAGCTTTTATTGGCCAAACTTTTTTGGAGAGTTATTTCTGACCAATCTTCTCTTTGGAGGAATATTTTCACTTATAGGTTGTCTCTTAAAGGTTGTCATAATATCCATATTGGGAAATGCTTGCTGATTGGTAAGAGTATTGTGTCTAAGGGTGCTTGTAAAATTGTTCATTCGGGATCTAACACTCTTTTTTGGCATGATAATTGGTCTCCCCTTGGTTGCCTTAGAGATTTGATTTCTGGTCCTCTCCTTGCGAAATCTTCTTCCCAAGATACTTTTAACTTAGTTGTTTTTGAAAGGATGCCTGCGTTTTTATCTGTAATTTTTCTTGCTGATTTTGAGTTGTTACCCCCGTAGAATAGGAGTTGGTTAATTTGCTTTGTAATCTTTGTAATCCTTGATGTTTTATTTTAATGAAGTTCCCTTTTTATGAAAAAAAAAACTTGTGGTATAGTTTTGATATATGTGTACTGCATCTTATTTTAATGAAGTCCTATTTTGGTCCCCCAGTTATGCTCCTTGTTCCAAATAGGTCCCCCAGTTATTTTTTGTTCCATACTGGTCCCCCAGTTATGCAAAACTTGAAAAAGTTGGTCCTTCTAACGTTTTCCATCCATTTTTCCGTTAAAAAAAGAGGAAAAATAAACTTTCATCCCCAAAAGTTTTATTTTCTTATATTAAGGTCCTTTTCTTTTTATAATAGGATCAAAACATAAGAAAAT
>QANZ01014325.1:736-21069 GCA_003254925.1 Chamaecrista fasciculata | reverse complement strand
TAATTGCACCATGACTCTCGTCCCAGCATCTAGTGCGTGCATCTCATGCACCGAGGTCATGCTGGTCTTAGTTCAGTTCAAGCTCCCACTTGAATGAGCGACCAGGGACAGTTTAGATTAATTATCTCATAATTAATCACGGATTGTTATCATAGTAAACATGCTAATAATATGATAACCATTAATTTATCTCCATAAATTAATTGATATGTTCTCAACATATCTATAAATGATTGGCCCTAGGGCACAATCTCCAACACAAGATACCCTCCATTGTTTCGACTATGGACCACGCTCTACTCTCTATCCTTGTGAATCACAACCTCCCCCAAAGTCAATCCTCTTATAGGCATGATGAAACGAGTTTGGGATTTAAGGAAATGTTGTATGCTTAAATCTTGCCACAAGATTCTCCTCCATTGTATCTGATGCGAAATAATAAGCAAAGGACATATTTCAAACATTTGGAGTCAAATGCTTTTGAAGAGAGAGGGGATGATGCAAAACACATAGCCAAAGGTTCATTGCAAATTCCAAATGGGCTAATCACAACATTGGGAGCTATATGGATCAAGGAGGCTTTAGAGGATCAAATTCAAGAGGCTTGGTGATGCGAAATAATAAGCAAAGGACATATTTCAAACATTTGGAGTCAAATGCTTTTGAAGAGAGAGGGGATGATGCAAAACACATAGCCAAAGGTTCATTGCAAATTCCAAATGGGCTAATCACAACATTGGGAGCTATATGGATCAAGGAGGCTTTAGAGGAGCAAATTCAAGAGGCTTGGTCAAAAAGAAAATATCAAATTTTCCATCCAATGATGTTGAAAACGTCACTTGCACAATATGGGCTGAAAGATGAGCTTGACAACATTATTTGGGCTCAAAGGCGTGAATTTAAGGGGCTTGGATCAAGACCTACACATATGAAGACTCATTTGGGCCTAAATAATCATATTTTGGGCTTAATTTGATGCTTGTATTTTGGGTTTTAATTTTGTGCGAATTTTATTATGTTTGGGCTAATGTATTTGAAGTCCATTAGTATTTTAAGACAATTTAAATCAGCTTTATTATTTTAATTAGTTGGGCTTTATGTTTAAAAGTCCATTAGGGTTTTATTATTAGTTGAGTTTAGTGTTTCATGACCCATTAGGGTTTCTTTCAACTTAGAGTATAAATACTCCTATAAGACCTATTGTAATTCAGATTTGAGATTTTGAGTTTATAATATTGTGAGTTTGGTTTATCCAACTTGTGAGCGTGTGTTCTCTCTAGGGTTCTTCATTGAACTTATAGACTTATCAAGGCTTGATCATCCTTGTGGCGTCTTCCAACACTTCGGGTCTTTGTTCGTTCTAGTGCAAGGGTTCAAGTGTGATCATCTAGGCCTTTGTTTAGCTTTCTTGGGGTTGTATATTTCAACTTGGTGGTGGGTTCGTGGGATTTTCCCTTGTGGGTTCGCACCAGTATCGACTATGGACCACGCTGTACTCTCTATCCTTGTGAATCACAACCTCCCCCAAAGTCAATCCTCTTCTAGGCACGATGTCTAGGCTCTCGTGGTTTGGGATTATGCTTCCCCAAGCTCGAACTCCCTTTGATTGGCCATGGATGTGGGGAAGACGAGGTAGAGATGAGAAGAAGAGGAGAGAAACCGGTGGAAGAGGCATCTCGCACACAACTCTAACGTAAGATACCTTTTAATTCCATGATTATTGGACAAACGATGGACCGGATAGGCCTGGAACAACTTCAAACGAGTTTGGGATTTAAGAAAACGTTTTATGCTTGAAGTTTACCACAAAATTCTCCTTCATTGTATCGACTATGGACCACGCTGTACTCTCTATCCTTGTGAATCACAACCAAACCCAAGGTCAATCCTCTTCTAGGCACGATGATGTCTAGGCTCACGTGGTTTGGGATTATGCTTCCCCAAGATCGAACTCCCTATGATTGGCCTTGGATGTAGGGAATACGGGGTAGAGATCAGAAGAAGAGGAGAGAAACCGACGCAAGAGGCATCTCCCCTTCAAATCTAACCTAAGATACCTTTTTAATTACATGATTATTGGACAAACTAAGGACCGGATAGGCTTGGAACAACTTGAAACGAGTTTGGAATTTAAGGAAACGTTTTATGCTTGAAGCTTGCCACAAGATATGCCTCCATTGTATCGACTAAGGACCACGCTGTACTCTCTATCCTTGTGAATCACAACCTCCCCCAAGGTCAATCCTCTTATAGGCCCGATGTCTAGGTTCTGGTGGTGTGGGATTATGCTTCTCCAAGCTCGAACTCCCTTTGATTCGCCTGGGATGTGGGGAAGACAAGGTAGAGATGAGAAGAAGAGGAGAGAAACTGATTCAAGAGGCATCTCCCCCTCAACTCTAACCTAAGATACCTTTTTAATTACATGATTGTTGGACAAACCATGGACCGGATAGGCTTGGAACAACTTTAAACGAGTTTGGGATTTAAGGAAACGTTGTATGCTTGAAGTTTGCCACAAGATTCTCCTCCATTGTATCGACTATGGACCACGTTGTACTCTCTATTTTTGTGAATCACAACCTCCCCCAAGGTCAATCCTCTTCTAGGCACGATGTGTAGGCTCTCGTTGTTTGAGATTATGCTTCCGCAAGCTCGAACTCCCTTTGATTGGCCATGGATGTAGGGAAGACGAGGTAGAGATCATAAGAAGAGGAGAGAAACCGATGCAAGAGGCATGTCCCCCTCAAATCTAACCTAAAATACCTTTTTAATTACATGATTATTGGACAAACCATGGACCCGATAGGCTTGGAACAATTTGAAACGAGTTTGGGATTTAAGGAAACGTTGTATGCTTGATGCTTGCCACAAGATATGCCTCCATTTTATTGACTATGGGCCACGCTGTATTCTCTTTCCATGTGAATCACAACCTCCCCCTAGGCTCTCGTGGTTTGGGATTATGCTTCCCCAAGCTCGAAATCCCTTTGATTGGCCATGGATGTGGGGAAGACAAGGTAGAGATGAGAAGAAGAGGAGAGAAACCGATGCAAGAGGCATCACCCCGTCAACTCTAACCTAAGATACCTTTTAATTACATGATTATTAGACAAATCAAGGACCAAATAGGCTTGGAACAACTTGAAACGAGTTTGGGATTTAAGGAAACGTTCTATGGTTGAAGCTTGCCACAAGATACGCCTCCATTGTATCGACTATGGACCACACTGTACTCTCTATCCTTGTGAATCACAACCTCCCCCATGGTCAATCCTCTTATAGGCACAATGCCTAGGCTCTCGTGGCTTGGGATTATGCTTCTCCAAGCTCGAACTCCCTTTAATTGGCCATGGATGTGGGGAAGACGAGGTAGAGATGAGAAGAAGAGGAGAGAAACCGATGGAAGAGGCATCTCCCCCTCAACTCTAACGTAAGATACCTTTAAATTCAATGATTATTGGACAAACCATGGACCAGATAGGCTTGGAACAACTTGAAACGAGTTTGCGATTTAAGGAAACGTTCTATGCTTGAAGCTTGCCACAAGATACGCCTCCATTGTATCGACTATGGACCACGCTGTACTCTCTATCCTTGTGAATCACAACCTCCCCCAAAGTCAATCCTCTTATAGGCACGATGAAACGAGTTTGGGATTTAAGGAAACGTTGTATGCTTGAATCTTGCCACAAGATTCTCCTCCATTGTATCGACTATGGACCACGCTGTACTCTCTATCCTTGTGAATCACAACCTCCCCCAAAGTCAATCCTCTTCTAGGCACGATGTCTAGGCTCTCGTGGTTTGGGATTATGCTTCCCCAAGCTCGAACTCCCTTTGATTGGCCATAGATGTGGGGAAGACGAGGTAGAGATGAGAAGAAGAGGAGAGAAACCGGTGCAAGAGGCATCTCGCACACAACTCTAACGTAAGATACCTTTTAATTCCATGATTATTGGACAAACGATGGACCGGATAGGCTTGGAACAACTTGAAACGAGTTTGGGATTTAAGAAAACGTTGTATGGTTGAATCTTTCCACAAGATTCTCCTCCGTTGTATCGACTATGGACCACACTGTACTCTCTATCCTTGTGAATCACAACCTCCCCCAAAGTCAATCCTCTTCTAGGCACGATGTCTAGGCTCTCGTGGTTTGGGATTATGCTTCCCCAAGCTCGAACTCCCTTTGATTGGCCATGGATGTGAGGAAGACGAGGTAGAGATGAGAAGAAGAGGAGAGAAATCGATGCAAGAGGCATCTCGCCCACAACTCTGACGTAAGATTCCTTTTAATTCCATGATTATTGGACAAACGATGGACCGGATAGCCTTGGAAAAACTTGAAACGAGTTTGGGATTTGAGGAAACGTTGTATGCTTAAAGTTTGCCACAAGATTCTCCTTCATTTTATCGACTATGGACCACATTGTACTCTCTATCCTTGTGAATCACAACCTCCCCCAAGGTCAATCCTCTTCTAGGCACGATGTCTAGGCTCACGTGGTTTGGGATTATGCTTCCCAAAGCTCGAACTACCTTTGAATGGCCATGGATATAGGGAATACGAGGTAGAGATCAGAAGAAGAGGAGAGAAACTGATGCAAGAGTTATCTCCCCCTCAATTCTAACCTAAGATACCTTTTAATTACATGATTATTGGACAAACCAAGGACCGGATAGGCTTGGAACAACTTGAAACGAGTTTGGGATTTAAGGAAACGTTCTATGCTTGAAGCTTGCCACAAGATACGCCTCCATTGTATCGACTATGGACCACGCTGTACTCTCTATCCTTGTGAATCACAACCTCCCCCAAAGTCAATCCTCTTCTAGGCACGATGTCTAGGCTATCGTGGTTTGGGATTATGCTTCCCCAAGTTCGAACTCAGTTTGATTGGCCATGGAATCGGGGAAGACGAGGTAGAGAAGAGGAGAAGTGGAGAGAAATCGATGCAACAGGCATCTCCCCCCCAAATCTAACCTAAGAATTCTTTTAATTACATGATTATTGGACAAACCAAGGATCGGATAGGCTTGGAACAACTTGAAACGAGTTTAGGATTTAAGGAAACGTTCTATGCTTGAAGCTTGCCACCAGATACGCTTCCATTGTATCGACTATGGACCACGTTGTACTCGCTATCCTTGTGAGTCACGACCTCCCCAAGGTTAATCCTCTTATAGGCACGATGTCTAGGCTCTCGTGGTTTGGGATTATGCTTCTCCAAGCTCGAACTCCATTTGATTGGCCATGAAATCGGGGAAGACGAGGTAGAGATGAGAAGAAGAGGAGAGAAATCGATGCAAGAGGCATCTCTCCCTCAAAGCTAACCTAAGATACCTTTTAATTACATGTTTATTGGACAAACCAAGGACAAGATAGGCTTGCAACAACTTGAAACAAGTTTGGGATTTAAGGAAACGTTCTATGCTTGAAGCTAGCCGCAAGATACGCCTCCATTGTATCGACTATGGACCACGCTGTACTCTCTATCCTTGTGAATCACAACCTCCCCCAAGGTCAATCCTCTTCTAGGCACGATGTCTAGGTTCTGGTGGTTTGGGATTATGCTTCTCCAAGCTCGAACTCCCTTTGATTGGCCATGGATGTGGGGAAGACAACGTAGAGATGAGAAGAAGAGGAGAGAAACCGATTCAAGAGGCATCTCCCCCTCAACTCGAACCTAAGATAGCTTTTTAATTACATGATTGTTGGACAAACCATGGACCGGATAGACTTGGAACAACTTGAAACGAGTTTGGGATTTAAGTAAACGTTGTATGCTTGAAGTTTGCCACAAGATTCTCCTTCAATGTATCGACTATGGACCACGCTGTACTCTCTATCCTTGTGAATCACAACCTCCCCCAAGGTCAATCCTCTTCTAAGCACGATGGCTAGGCTCACGTGGTTTGGGATTATGCTTCCCCAAGCTCGAACTCAGTTTGATTGGCCATGGATGTGGGGAAGACGAGGTAGAGATGAGAAGAAGAGGAGAGAAACCGATGCAAGAGGCATCTCTCCCACAACTCTAACGTAAGATTCCTTTTAATTCCATGATTATTGGACAAACGATGGACTGGATAGGCATTGAACAACTTGAAACGAGTTTGGGGTTTAAGGAAACGTTGTATGCTTAAAGTTTTCCACAAGATTCTCCTTCATTGTATCGACTGTGGACCACGTTGTACTCTCTATCCTTGAGAATCACAACCTCCCCCAAGGTCAATCCTCTTCTAGGCACGATGTCTAGGCTAACGTGGTTTGGGATTATGCTTCCCAAAGCTCGAACTCCCTTTGATTGGCCATGGATGTAGGGAATACAAGGTAGAGATCAGAAGAAGAGGAGAGAAACTGATGCAAGAGGTATCTCCCCCTCAAATCTAACCTAAGATACCTTTTAATTACATGATTATTGGACAAACCAAGGACCGGATAGGCTTGGAACAACTTGAAACGAGTTTGGGATTTAAGGAAACGTTCTATGCTTGAAGCTTGCCACAAGATACGCCTTCATTGTATCGTTTATGGACCACGCTGTACTCTCTATCCTTGTGAATCACAACCTCCCCCAAAGTGAATCCTCTTCTAGGCACGATGTCTACGCTCTCGTGGTTTGGGATTATGCTTTCCCAAGCTCGAACTCCCTTTGATTGGCCATGGAATCGGGGAAGACGAGGTAGAGATGAGAAGAAGAGGAGAGAAATCGATGCAAGAGGCATCTCCCCCGCAAATCTAACCTAAGATACCTTTTAATTAAATGATTATTGGACAAACCAAGGACCGGATAGGCTTGGAACAACTTGAAACAAATTTGGGATTTAAGGAAACGTTCTATGCTTGAAGCTTGCCACAAGATACGCCTCCATTGTATCGACTATGGACCACGCTGTACTCTCTATCCTTGTGAATCACAAGCTCGCACAAAGTGAATCCTCTTCTAGGCACGATGTCTAGGCTCTCGTGGTTTGGGATTATGCTTCCCCAAGCTCGAACTCAGTTTGATTGGCCATGGGATCGGGGAAAACGAGGTACAGATGAGAAGAAGAGGAGAGAAATCGATGCAAGAGGCATCTCCCCTTCAGAAGAAGAGGAGAGAAACTGATGCAAGAGTTATCTCCCCCTCAAATCTAACATAAGATACCTTTTAATTACATGATTATTGGACAAACCAAGGACCGGATAGGCTTGGAACAACTTGAAACGAGTTTGGGATTTAAGGAAACGTTCTATGCTTGAAGCTTGCCACAAGATACGCCTCCATTGTATCGACTATGGACCACGCTGTACTCTCTATCCTTGTGAATCACAACCTCTCACAAAGTGAATGCTCTTCTAGGCACGATGTCTAGGCTCTCGTGGTTTGGGATTATGCTTCCCCAAGCTCGAACTCAGTTTGATTGGCCATGGAATCGGGGAAGATGAGGTAGAAATGAGAAGAAGAGGAGAGAAATCGATTCAAGAGGCATCTCCCCCCCAAATCTAACCTAAGATACCTTTTAATTACATGATTATTGGACAAACCAAGGACCGGATAGGCTTGGAACAACTTGAAACGAATTTGGGATTTAAGGAAACGTTCTATGCTTGAAGCTTGCCACAAGATACGCCTCCATTGTATCGACTATGGACCACGCTGTACTCTCTATCCTTGTGAATCACAACCTCCCCCAAAGTGAATCCTCTTCTAGGCACGATGTCTAGCTAGGCTCTCGTGGTTTGGGATTATGCTTCCCCAAGCTCAAACTCAGTTTGATTGGCCATGGTATCGGGGAAGACGAGGTAGAGATGAGAAGAAGAGGAGAGAAATCGATGCAAGAGGCATCTCCCCTCCAAATCTAACCTAAGATTCCTTTTAATTACAGGATTATTGAACAAACCAAGGACTGGATATGCTTGGAACAACTTGAAACAAGTTTGGGATTTAAGGAAACGTTCTATGCTTGAAGCTTGCCACAAATACGCCTCCATTGTATCGACTATGGACCACGCTGTACTCTCTATCCTTGTGAATCACAACCTCCCCCAAGGTCAACCCTCTTCTAGACACAATGTCTAGGCTCTCGCGGGTTGAGATTATGCTTCCCCAACCTCGAACTCACTTTGATTCGCCACAGATGTACGAAAGACGAGGTATAGATGAGAAGTAGATGAGGGAAACCGATGCAAGAGACATCTCCCTCTCAACTCTAACCCAAGATACACTTTAATTACTATATTATTGGACAAACCATGGACCAGAGTGTCTTGGAACAACTTGAAACGTGTTTGGGATGAAAGGAAACGATGTATGCTTGAAGCGTTCAACAAGATTCGTCTCCATTGTATCGACTATGGACCACGTTGTACTCTCTATCCTTGTCAGTCACGACCTCCCCAAGGTCAATCCTCTTAAAGGCACGATGTCTAGGCTCTCGTGGTTTGGGATTATGCTTCCCCAAGTTCGAACTCAGTTTGATTGGCCATGGAATCGGGGAAGACGAGGTAGAGATGAGAAGAAGAGGAGAGTAATCGATGCAAGAGGCATCTCTCCCTCAAAGTTAACCTAAGATACCTTTTAAACATGATTATTGGACAAACCAAGGACAAGATAGGCTTGGAACAACTTGAAACGAGTTTTGCATTTAAGGAAACGTTCTATGCTTGAAGCTTGCCACAAGATACGCCTCCATTGTATCGACTATGGACCACGCTGTACTCTCTATCCTTGTGATTCACGACCTCCCCAAGGTCAATCCTCTTATAGGCACGATGTCTAGGCTCTCGTGGTTTGGGATTATGCTTCCCCAAGCTCGAACTCCCTTTGATTGGCCATGGAATCGGGGAAGACGAGGTAGAGATGAGAAGAAGAGGAGAGAAACCGATTCAAGTGGCATCTCCCCCTCAACTCTAACCTAAGATACCTTTTTATTTACATGATTGTTGGACAAACCATGGACCGGATAGACTTGGAACAACTTGAAACGAGTTTGGGATTTAAGTAAACGTTGTATGCTTGAAGTTTGCCACAAGATTCTCCTTCATTGTATCGACTATGGACCACGCTGTACTCTCTATCCTTGTGAATCACAACCTCCCCCAAGGTCAATCCTCTTCTAGGCACGATGGCTAGGCTCACGTGGTTTGGGATTATGCTTCCCCAAGCTCGAACTCAGTTTGATTGGCCATGGATGTGGGGAAGACGAGGTAGAGATGAGAAGAGGAGGAGAGAAACCGATGCAAGAGGCATCTCCTTCTCAAATCTAACCCAAGATACCTTTTTAATTACATGATTATTGGACAAACCAAGGACCGGATAGGCTTGGAACAACTTGAAACGAGTTTGGGATTTAAGGAAACGTTCTATGCTTGAAGCTTGCCACAAGATACGCCTCCATTGTATCGACTAAGGACCACAGTGTACTCTCTATCCTTGTGAATCACAACCTCCCCCAAGGTCAATCCTCTTCTAGGCACGATGTGTAGGCTCTCGTTGTTTGAGATTATGCTTCCCCAAGCTCGAACTCCCTTTGATTGACCATGGATGTAGGGAAGACGAGGTAGTGATCAGAAGAAGAGGAGAGAAACCGATGCAAGAGGCATGTCCCCTTCAAATCTATCCTAAGATACCTTTTTAATTACATGATTATTGGACAAACCATGGACCGGATAGGCTTGGAACAACTTGAAACGAGTTTGGGATTTTAGGAAACGTTGTATGCTTGAAGTTTGCCACAAGATTCTCCTCCATTGTATCGACTATGGACCAAGCTATACTCTCTATCCTTGTGAATCACAACCTCCCCCAAAGTCAATCCTCTTCTACGCACGATGTTTAAGCTCTTGTGGTTTGGGATTATGCTTCTCCAAGCTCGAACTCAGTTTGTTTGGCCATGGAATCGGGGAAGAAGAGGTAGAGATGAGAAGAAGAGGAGAGAAATCGATTTAAGAGGCATCTCCCCCTCAAATCTAACCTAGGATACCTTTTAATTATATCATTATTGGACAAACTAAGGACCGGATAGGCTTGGAACAACTTGAAAGGAGTTTGGGATTTAAGGAAACGTTGTATGCTTGAAGTTTGCCACAAGATTCTCCTCCATTGCATCGACTATGGACCACGCTGTACTCTCTATCCTTGTGAATCACAACCTCCCCCAAGGTCAATCCTCTTCTAGGCACGATGTCTAGGCTCACGTGGTTTTGGATTATGTTTCCCCAAACTCGAACTCAGTTTCATTGGCCATGGATGTGGGGAAGACAAGGTAGAGATGAGAAGAAGAGGAGAGAAATCAATGGAAGAGGTATCTCCCCCTCAAATCTAACCTAGGATACCTTTTAATTATATCATTATTGGACAAACTAAGGACCGGATAGGCTTGGAACAACTTGAAACGAGTTGGGAATTTAAGGAAACGTTGTATGCTTGATGCTTGCCACAAGATACGCCTCCATTTTATTGACTATGGGCCCTGGACCGGATAGGCTTGGAACAACTTGAAACGAGTTTGGGATTTAAGGAAACGTTGTATGCTTGAAGTTTGCCACAAGATTCTCTTCCATTGAATCGACTATGGACCACGCTGTACTCTCTATCCTTGTGAATCACAACCTCCCCCAAGGTCAATCCTCTTCTAAGCACGATGTGTAGGCTCTCGTAGTTTGAGATTATGCTTCCCCAAGCTCGAACTCCCTTTGATTGGCCATGGATGTAGGGAAGACGAGGTAGAGATCAGAAGAAGAGAGAAACCGATGCAAGAGGCATGTCCCCCTCAAATCTAACCTAAGATACCTTTTCAATTACATGATTATTAGAAAAACCGTGGACCGGATAGGCTTGGAACAACTTGAAACGAGTTTGGGATTTAAGGAAACGTTGTATTGTTGAAGTTTGCCACAAGATTTACTCCATTGTATCGACTATGGACCACGTTGTACTCTCTATCCTTGTGAATCACAACCTCCCCCAAGGTCAATCCTCTTCTAGGCACGATGTCTAGGCTCACGTGGTTTGGGATTATGCTTCCCCAAGCTTGAACTCCCTTTGACTGGCCATGGATGTGGGGAAGACGAGGTAGAGATGAGAAGAAGAGGAGAGAAACCGATGGAAGAGGCATCTCCCCCTCAACGCTAACGTAAGATACCTTTTAATTCAAAGATTATTGGACAAACCATGGACCAGATAGGCTTGGAACATCTTGAAACGAGTTTGGGATTTAAGGAAACGTTGTATGCTTGAAGCTTGCAACAAGATTCGCCTCCATTTTATCATCTGTCGACCATGCTGTACTCTCTATCCTTGTGAATCACAACCTCCACCAAAGTCAATCCTCTTCTACGCACGATGTCTAAGCTCTTGTGGTTTGGGATTATGCTTCCCCAAGCTCGAACTCAGTTTGATTGGCCATGGAATCAGGGAAGACGAGGTAGAGATGAGAAGAAGAGGAGAGAAATCGATTTAAGAGGCATCTTCCCCTCAAATCTAACCTAAGATACCTTTTAATTACATGATTATTGGACAAACCAAGGACCGGATAGGCTTGGAACAACTTGAAACGAGTTTGGAATATAAGGAAACGTTCTATGCTTGAAGCTTGCCACAAGATACGCCTCCATTGTATCGACTATGGACCACGCTGTATTCTCTATCCTTGTGAATCACAACCTCCCCCAAGGTCAACCCTCTTCTAGACACAATGTCTAGGCTCTCGCGGGTTGAGATTATGCTTCCCCAACCTCGAACTCACTTTGATTGGCCTTGGATGTGGGGAAAACAAGTTAGAGATGAGAAGAAGAGCAGAGAAACCGATGCAAGAGGCATCTCGCCCTCAACTCTAACGTAAGATACCTTTTAATTCCATGATTATTGGACAAACGATGGACCAGATAGGCTTGGAACAACTTGAAATGAGTTTGGGATTTAAGGAAACGTTGTATGCTTGAAGCTTGCAACTAGATTCGCCTCCATTGTATCAATTATGGACCACGCTGTACTCTCTATCCTTGTGAATTATAACCTTCCCCAACGTCAATCCTCTTCTAGGAACGATGTGTAGGCTCTCGTGGTTTGAGATTATGCTTCCCCAAGCTCGAACTCCCTTTGATTGGCCATGGATGTAGGGAATACGAGGAAGAGATTAGAATAAGAGGAGAGAAACCGATGCAAAAGGCATCTCCCCCTCAAATCTAAGCTAAGATACCTTTTTAATTACATGATTATTGGACAAACCAAGGACCAGATAGGCTTGCAACAACTTGAAACGAGTTTGGGATTTAAGGAAACGTTCTACGCTTGAAGCTTGCCACAAGATACGCCTCCATTGTATCGACTATGGACCACGCTGTACTCTCTATCCTTGTGAATAACAACCTCCCCCAAGGTCAATCCTCTTCTAGGCACGATGTCTAGGTTCTGGTGGTTTGGGATTATGCTTCTCCAAGCTCGAACTCCCTTTGATTGGCCTTGGATGTGGGGAAGACAAGGTAGAGATGAGAAGAAGAGGAGAGAAACCGATTCAAGAGGCATCTCCCCCTCAAATCTAACCTAAGATACCTTTTTAATTACATGATTATTGGACAAACCAGGGACCGGATAGGCTTGGAACAACTTGAAACGAGTTTGGGATTTAAGGAAACGTTCTATGCTTGAAGCTTGCCACAAGATACGCCTCCATTGTATCGACTATGGACCACGCTGTACTCTCTATCCTTGTGAATCACAACCTCCCCCAAAGTCAATCCTCTTCTAGGCACGATGTCTAGGCTCTCGTGGTTTGGGATTATGCTTCCCCAAGCTCGAACTCCCTTTGATTGGCCATGGAATCGGGGAAGACGAGGTAGAGATGAGAAGAAGAGGAGAGAAATCGATGCAAGAGGCATCTTCCCCCCAAATCTAACCTAAGATACCTTTTAATTACATGATTATTGGACAAACCAAGGACCGGATAGGCTTGGAACAACTTGAAACAAATTTGGGATTTAAGGAAACGTTCTATGCTTGAAGTTTGCCACAAGATACGCCTCCATTGTATCGACTATGGACCACGCTGTACTCCCTATCTTTGGGAATCACAACCTCTCCAAGGTCAATCCTCTTATAGGCACGATGTCTAGGCTCTCGTGGTTTGGGATTATGCTTCCCCAAGCTCGAACACCCTTTGATTGGCCATGGAATCGGGGAAGACGAGGTAGAGATGAGAAGAAGAGGAGAGAAATCGATGCAAGAGGTATCTCCCCCTCAAATCTAACATAAGATACCTTTTAATTACATGATTATTGGACAAACCAAGGACAAGATAGGCTTGCAACAACTTGAAACGAGTTTGGGATTTAAGGAAATGTTCTATGCTTGAAGCTTGCCACAAGATACTCCTCCATTGTATCGACTATGGACCACGCTATACTCTCTATCCTTGTGAATCACAACCTCCCCCAAGGTCAATCCTGTTCTAGGCACGATGTCTAGGTTCTGGTGGTTTGGGATTATGCTTCTCCAAGCTCAAACTCCCTTTGATTGGCCTCGGATGTAGGGAAGACGAGGTAGAGATCAGAAGAAGAGGAGGGAAACCGATGCAAGAGGCATCTCCCTCTCAACTCTAACCTAAGATACACTTTAATTACTTTATTATTGGACAAACCATTGACCGGAATGGCTTGGAACAACTTGAAACGTGTTTGGGATGAAAGGAAACGTTGTATGCTTGACGCCTTCAACAAGATTCGCCTCCATTGTATCGACTATGGACCACGCTCTACTCTCAATCCTTGTGAATCACAACCTCCCCCAATGTCAACCCTCTTCTAGGCACGATGTCTAGGCTCTCGTGGTTTGGGATTATGCTTCCCCAAACTGAAACTCCCTTTGATTGGCCATGGATGTGGGGAAGACGAGGTAGAGATGAGAAGAAGAGGAGGGAAATCGATGCAAGAGTCATCTCCCCCTCAACTCTAACCTAAGATACCTTTTAATTACATGATTAGTGGACAAACCAAGAACCGGATAGGCTTGGAACAACTTGAAATGAGTTTGGGATTTAAGGAAACGTTCTATGGTTGAAGCTTGGCCAAAGATACGCCTCCATTGTATCGACTATGGACCACGCTGTACTCTCTATCCTTGTGAATCACAACCTCCCCCAAGGTCAATCCTCTTATAGGCACGATGCCTAGGCTCTCGTGGCTTGGGATTATGCTTTCCCAAGCTCGAACTCCCTTTGATTGGCCATGGATGTGGGGAAGACGACATAGAGATGAGAAGAAGAGGAGAGAAACCGATGCAAGAGGCGTC
This sequence comes from Chamaecrista fasciculata, assembly GCA_003254925.1. NCBI lineage: Eukaryota > Viridiplantae > Streptophyta > Magnoliopsida > Fabales > Fabaceae > Chamaecrista > Chamaecrista fasciculata. The sequence goes on along the minus strand of QANZ01014325.1, from coordinate 6,799 downwards.
ACCGCCTCAACTCTAACCTAAGATACCTTTTAATTACATGATTATTGGACAAACCAAGGACCGGATAGGCTTGGAACAACTTGAAACGAGTTTGGGATTTAAGGAAACGTTATATGCTTGAAGCTTGCCACAAGATTCGCCTCTATTGTATCGACTTTGGACCACGTTGTACTCTCTATCCTTGTGAATCACAACCTCCCCCAAGGTCAATCCTCTTCTAGGCACGATGTTTAGGCTCTCGTGGTTTGGGATTATGCTTCCCCAAGCTCGAACTCAGTTTGATTGGCCATGGATGTGGGAAAGACGAGGTAGAGATGAGAAGAAGAGGAGAGAAACCGATGCAAGAGGCATCTCCCCCTCAACTCTAACTTAGGATACCTTTTAATTACATGATTATTGGACAAACCATTGACCGGATAGGCTTGGAACAACTTGAAACGAGTTTGGGATTTAAGGAAGCTTTGTATGCTTAAAGCTTGCTACAAGATTCGTCGCCATTGTATCAACTATGGACCACACTCAACTCTCTATCATCATTTTATAAAGTACTGAAGCTGAAAATACAAGAAAAGACAGACATAACCAATTGGCATAACCATCTCGCTACATGTATGTTTGTAAAGCCAATAAATTTACTTAATTGCTTAAAAAGAGATTAGTTCATGTTATTAAGACCATAAAAATCACCTGCCATCTCCATCTCAGGTTAGTTTCAGTTGGATGATTGTATTCATTCATGTATTAGTTTGGTTTATCCAACTTTGTGAGAGTGGATTCTCTCTAGGGTTCTACATTGAACTAACAGACTTATCAAGGCTTGATCATTCTTGTAACGTCTTCTAACACTTCGGGTCTTTGTTCGAGTTCAAGGGTTCAAGTGTGATCACCAGACATTTGTTTAGCTTTCTTGGGGTTGTATATTTTAATTTGGTGGTCCCCTTTACCTTCTCCATAGCCCCAAGCTTCACCCCATCATCCCTTTACCAAATCAAAAAAAAAATTAAAAAATATGAGCCGGGTGTAAAAAGAAGAGCAAAGAAAAAACTTTCCCAAGCTTCCTCCTAGTTCAAGCCTAGATCCACTCAATCTCTAGTTTACAATTCCTCTATTTCGGTATAGGATATATGAATGAATGAAGGAACCTACCTTTTATAGCAAGGTCAATCCTCTTCTAGGCACGATGTTTAGGCTCTCGTGGTTTGGGATTATGCTTCCCCAAGCTCGAACTCAGTTTGATTGTCCATGGATGTGGGGAAGACGAGGTAGAGATCAGAAGTCTCCCCCTCAACTCTAACCTAAGATACCTTTTAATTATATGATTATGGGACAAACTAAGGACCGGATAGGCTTGGAACAACTTGAAACGAGTTTGGGATTTAAGGAAACGTTGTATGCTTGAAGCTTGCCACAAGATTCGCCTCCATTTTATTGACTATGGACCACGCTGTACTCTCTATCCTAGTGAATCACAACCTCCCCCAAGGTGAATCCTCTTCTAGGCACGATGTCTAGGCTCTCGAGGTTTGGGATTATGCTTCCCCAAGCTCGAACTCAGTTTGATTGGCCATGGATGTGGGAAAGACGAGGTAGAGATGAGAAGGAGAGGAGAGAAACCGATGCAAGAGGCATCTCCCCCTCAACTCTAACTTAAGACACCTTTTAATTACATGATTATTGGACAAACCATTGACCGGATAGGCTTGGAACAACTTGAAACGAGTTTGAAATTTAAGGAAGCGTTGTATGCTTGAAGCTTGCTACAAGATTCGCCGCCATTGTATCAACTATGGACCACACTCAACTCTCTATCCTTGTGAATCACAACCTCCCCCAAGGTCAATCCTCTTCTATCCACGACGTCTAGGCACTCGCGGGTTGAGATTATGCTTCCCCAACCTCAAACTCACTTTGATTGGCCTCAGATATAGGGAAGACGAGGTAGAGATGAGAAGAAGAGGAGGGAAACCGATGCAAGACGCATCTCCCTCTCAACTCTAACCTAAGATACACTTTAATTACTTTATTATTGGACAAACCATGGACCGGAGTGGCTTGGAACAACTTGAAACGTGTTTGGGATGAAAGGAAACGTTGTATGCTTGAAGCCTTCAACAAGATTCGCCTCCATTGTATCGACTATGGACCACGCCCTACTCTCAATCCTTGTGAATCACAACCTCCCCCAATGTCAATCCTCTTCTAGGCACGATGTCTAGGCTCTCGTGGTTTGGGATTATGCTTCCCCAAGCTCAAAATCCCTTTGATTGGCCATGGATGTGGGGAAGACGAGGTAGAGATGAGAAGAAGAGGAGAGAAATCGATGCAAGACTCATCTCCCCCTCAACTCTAACCTAAGATACCTTTTAATTACATATTATTGGACAAACCAAGAACCAGATAGGCTTGGAACAACTTGAAACGAGTTTGAGATTTAAGGAAACCTTGTATGCTTGAATCTTGCCACAAGATTGGCCTCTATTGTACCGACTATGGACCACGTTGTACTCTCTATCATTTTGGATCACAACCTCCCCCAAGGTCAATCCTTTTCTAGGCACGATGTCTTGGCTCTCGTGGTTTGGGATTATGCTTTCCCAAGCTCGAACTCAGTTTGATTGAGCATGGATGTGGGGAAGATGAGGTAGAGATGAGAAGAATAGGAGAGAAATCGATTTCGCTGTACTCTCTATCCTTGTGAATCACAACCTCCCCCAAGGTCAATCCTCTTATAGGCACGATGCCTAGGCTCTCGTGGCTTGGGATTATGCTTTCCTAAGCTCGAACTCCCTTTGATGGGCCATGGATGTGGGGAAGACGAGATAGAGATGAGAAGAAGAGGAGAGAAATCGATGCAAGAGTCATCTCCCCTTCAACTCTAACCTAAGATACCTTTTAATTACATATTACTGGACAAACCAAGAACCAGATAGGCTTGGAACAACTTGAAACGAGTTTGGGATTTAAGGAAACGTTGTATGCTTCAATTTTGCCAAAAGATTCGCCTCTATTGTATCCACTATGGACCACGCTGTATTCTCTATCATTTTGGATCACAACCTCCCCCAAGGTCAATCCTTTTCTAGGCACGATGTCTTGGCTCTCGTGGTTTGGGATTATGCTTTCCCAAGCTCGAACTCAGTTTGATTGGGCATGGATGTGGGGAAGATGAGGTAGAGATGAGAAGAAGAGGAGAGAAACTGATTCAAGAGGCATCTCCCCCTCAACTCTAACCTAAGATACCTTTTAATTACATGATTAGTGGACAAACCAAGAACCGGATAGGCTTGGAACAACTTGAAACGAGTTTGGGATTTAAGGAAACGTTCTATGGTTGAAGCTTTCCACAAGATACGCCTCCATTGTATCGACTATGGACCACGCTGTACTCTCTATCCTTGTGCATCACAACCTCCCCCAAGGTCAATCCTCTTATAGGCACGATGCCTAGGCTCTCGTGGCTTGGGATTATGCTTTCCCAAGCTCGAACTCCCTTTGATTGGCTATGGATGTGGGGAAGACGAGATAGAGATGAGAAGAAGAGGAGAGAAACCGATGCAAGAGGCATCACCGCCTCAACTCTAACCTAAGATACCTTTTAATTACATGATTATTGGACAAACCAAGGACCGGATAGGCTTGGAACAACTTGAAACGACTTTGGGATTTAAGGAAACGTTCTATGCTTGAAGCTTGCCACAAGATTCGCCTCTATTGTATCGACTTTGGACCACGTTGTACTCTCTATCCTTGTGAATCACAACCTCCCCCAAGGTCAATCCTCTTCTAGGCACGATGTTTAGGCTCTCGTGGTTTGGGATTATGCTTCCCCAAGCTCGAACTCAGTTTGATTGGCCATGGATGTGGGCAAGACGAGGTAGAGATCAGAAGTCTCCCCCTCAACTCTAACCTAAGATACCTTTTAATTATATGGTTATGGGACAAACTAAGGACCGAATAGGCTTGGAACAACTTGAAACGAGTTTGGGATTTAAGGAAACGTTGTATGCTTGAAGCTTGCCACAAGATTCGCCTCCATTTTATTGACTATGGACCACGTTGTACTCTCTATCCTAGTGAATCACAACCTCCCCCAAGGTGAATCCTCTTCCAGGCACGATGTCNCGCCTTGTACAACCAGAGGATTGAAACTCGTGAGGTATACCACTATCTATAAAAGTTTTAAATTCTACTAGCGGATCCGTTCGGGAATTTTAGGACCTAGCGTGTTTTATTTTAATTTTATTTTTGCTTCCGCTGCGTTAGGCGCCTACAATTCCCAACAGTCTAGGCTCTCGAGGTTTGGGATTATGCTTCCCCAAGCTCGAACTCAGTTTGATTGGCCATGGATGTGGGATAGACGAGGTAGAGATAAGAAGAAGAGGAGAGAAACCGATGCAAGAGTCATCTCCCCCTCAACTCTAACTTAAAATACCTTTTAATTACATGATTATTGGACAAACCATTGACCGGATAGGCTTGGAACAACTTGAAACGAGTTTGGGATTTTAGGAAGCGTTGTATGCTTGAAGCTTGCTACAAGATTCGCCGCCATTGTATCAACTATGGACCACACTCAACTCTCTATCATCATTTTATAAAGTACTGAAGCTGAAAATACAAGAAAAGACAGACATAACCAATTGGCATAACCATCTCGCTACATGTATGTTTGTAAAGCCAATAAATTTACTTAATTGCTTAAAAAGAGATTAGTTCACGTCATTAAGACCATAAAAATCACCTGCCATCTCCATCTCAGGTTAGTTTCAGTTGGATGATTGTATTCATTCATGTATTAGTTTGGTTTATCCAACTTTGTGAGAGTAGATTCTCTCTAGGGTTCTACACTGAACTAACAGACTTATCAAGGCTTGATCATTCTTGTAACGTCTTCTAACACTTCGGGTCATTGTTCGAGTTCAAGGGTTCAAGTGTGATCACCAGACATTTGTTTAGCTTTCTTGGGGTTGTATATTTTAATTTGATGGTCCCCTTTACCTTCTCCATAGCCCCAAGCTTCACCCCATCATCCCTTTACCAAAAAAAAAAAAAAAATTAAAAAATATGAGCCGGGTGTAAAAAGAAGAGCAAAGAAAAAACTTTCCCAAGCTTCCTCCTAGTTCAAGCCTAGATCCACTCAATCTCTAGTTTACAATTCCTCTATTTCGGTATAGGATATATGAATGAAAGAAGGAACCTACCTTTTATAGCAAGTAGGAATCCTGATTTCCCACACTTAATTAGAGCCATGGGAATTCATGAATCAGGGGAGAAATTCATTGATAATACAGGATGGTCCTTGTATTTTAACATAAGTTATCCTTTTGTGAGAAATCTTGTGAGAGAATTTTACTGTACTTTTGAATTTTTTTATCCTCCTAATAGTGACCTAATAATAATAATAATAATAATAATTATAATAATAATAATAATATAAATTTTTTAATGATACCAAATTGTAAAAAATAAATTAACACTTAAACACTATAAAATGCCTTTATAAAAAGAATAAATTAGAATAAAATAACAAAAAGACTGCTAAAGTAATGATATAAAAATAAGAAGTACTATTTAAAAGTGAAATAAATAAGTTGATTATATTTATATATATACTAGTGAAAATACGTGCATTGCACGTATAATGATCATCTGATTTTTTTTTGTTCTCTAATTTTTTTTCCAATGTAATTATATTTATCACATTCTTATAAGTTATAACAATAATTTTTAAAATGTCAAAAATATTATGAAACTATGAATAAAGAGAAGAGAGGAAAGATGAAGACAAAGTAGAAGATGTATGCTATTGATCAACAATTGGAGTGCATCAACTATTACACATGCCCTCTATTTATAGGGTTACATAGGGCAACCTAAATCTATGAGCATTAAGCATATACATCAATACTATTCAATAGAATTATTCCTCATCAATTAGGGGTTATGGAATTGTGATTGATTTGGAGGTTTTTGGGAATCCTAAGGACATCCATAAAGACATCAAAAAATTATTTACAACACTCCCCCTTGGATGTCCAAAGGTGTGCCTCGTTAAAACCTTAC
>QANZ01014298.1:0-20225 GCA_003254925.1 Chamaecrista fasciculata | reverse complement strand
TTATTTAAATAACTTAGAAGTAATTTTCTATTCAATGTCTTATTAGTTAATATTATCTACATGATAAATAATATAAAATAACACCAACACATAAAATATTATAAATATATTTAAATTATTATTATAAAAAACTTTTGGATCATTGCGTGGACTGACTTGCAAATCATTATATCCAAGCTAGTTCAAATCACGGGCCAAACAAATACAATTATTTAAACTTATCTTAATTTTTTTTGGGTAAATTATACAAAAGGGCCATGTGATTTGGCCTATTTTCAGATAGGGTCCATGTGGTTTAAAAAGTGTCAAACATGGTCCTTGTGGTTTGCTTCGTTAACAAAAAGGGTCCTGAGGTATATTTCCGTTCAAAATTTAACGGAAATTTTGGTTAAAATACTATTTTAAGACCTTAACTATTAATTTTTATGCGTTTGACTCCCTAGAGGACTTTGACGCGAAAAAAATAAAAGTTTCGTGATCCCAAGAACGTGATCTTCTTATGGAAAATGTTCAAAGTGAAAACACTCCCAAGCTTCGGATACTCCTGACGAAGCATCGAGATCGGACCCTTCAAAAATCGGAACAACCCACCAACAATTGGCAAGGATTTCATCACAGGAGGGAGTCGCTTTCGCGATTTAGGGATTATGAATGCAGAGATGAGCTTGGGCACAACAATGGTGGCCACAATGAGTAGACCAGTGTTGAGAAACTTGTCATTTAACTCCATGAGTAGTGACTGACTGAGACGAAATTAAGAAGAATGAGAAAATGAAATTGAACAGAAACAAAATCATAGTAAGGGAAATAACACAAGTCACAGATCTGTTGTGTNGCCATCGTGACTTGTGGGGGTCTGTGCCCTGGAATGAACACCGTGATTCGCGAGCTTGTGGTGGGATTGTGGGATTTATATGGCGTGCGTGAAATCTTTGGTGTTATTGTTGGGTGAAATTTACAGTCAAAGTGATGAAGACACTCCCAAGAACGTGATCTTCTTATGGAAAATGTTCAAAGTGAAGACACTCCCAAGCTTCGGATACTCCTGACGAAGCATCGAGATCGGACCCTTCAAAAATCGGAACAACCCACCAACAATTGGCAAGGATTTCATCACAGGAGGGAGTCGCTTTCGCGATTTAGGGATTATGAATGCAGAGATGAGCTTGGCCACAACAATGGTGGCCACAATGAGTAGACCAATGTTGAGAAACTTGCCATCTAACTCCATGAGTAGTGACTGACTGAGACGAAATTAAGAAGAATCAGAAAATGAAATTGAACAGAAACAAAATCATAGTAAGGGAAATAACACAAGTCACAGATCTGTTGTGTGCATTAGTATTAAACAAGATTTATATTAACCTCGAAATTTAGATAAGAATAAGGAGAATGAAATGGTCCGTGAACTCAACTTGTGATTGAAAATAATACCAAAAAGTATTAAATCTTCTGGGTTTTGCAGGACGGTGATGAAGGAGAAGAGTGAAAGAAAGACCGGAAAATGAAGAGTTTACAGTCAAAGTCTGGGTGAAATTTCATTTATGATCACGAAACTTTTATTTTTTTTGCGTCAAAGTCCTCTAGGGAGTCAAACGCATAAAAATTAATAGTTAGGGTCTTAAAATAGTATTTTAGCCAAAATTTTCGTTAAATTTTGGACAGAAATATACCTCAGGACCTTTTTTGTTAACGGAGCAAATCAGAAGGACCCTGTTTGACACCTTTTAAACCACAGGGACCCTATCTGAAAATGGGTCAAACCACAGGGTCCTTTTATGTAATTTGCCCTTTTTTTTTTGCAAAAGCATCACTTTGGTCCTCAATTTAACACCAATTGTCAATTTCGTTCCCATTCCTTTTTTTACAGTCGATTTCGTCCCTAATATTTTACATTTTGGTTAATTTTGTCCTTGGACCAACTTATTTTAATAAATTAATGAGAGACTCCATCCTAATTTTCGATCTTAGTTAGAATTTGAGTTTCTTTTACTATCAATTTTACATTACATGTCATCAGCTACGTAGAATATGTGATTAATATTTAACTAAAATAAAAGCACATGATAAAACTTGCCAAAATATGATATATTAGGACCGGGATAAAATTGATAGTTGATATAAAGTTTGAAGACCAAAAAGTGCTTTTACCTTGTTTTTTATAACATCAAGTTTGCTCAACTTAAAGGTGAGCAATGGGTTGGGTCAGTCTGCAAACCCGTAAAATTCAATCCAACCAGTAGTTGTGCATTGAATTGGTTCAGGTTCATAGGATAAATTGGGCTTGAAATAGTCAACTAGCAAACCTTCAGGTCGGATTGCAAATTCACAATTTGATGACTCAATTCAACCTGTAAACTCATATATATTGTAATTTTATATAACTTTTATGTATTTTTTATATATTTATGTTGTTACCAAAATATTATGACCTTAAAATTTACATAATTATATATATATATGATAAATTTATAAATGTTTTAGAAAGCAATTTAATTGATTTAGATTTATATATATAACATTTATATATTCAATCTTTATTTTTTATTTTTTTCGTAAGTCTTTTCTTTCACTGCTTATAATAACATTTCTCTTTAGAGAAATTATATATACTTTTAGTTATATTTGTTGACTTATAAACTTAACCCAATTTAAACCACGCGTGATTGAGGAAAATAAAAACCAACTTTACTCAATCCGCACGTCTATTATGAGTTAAGTTGAAATTTTCTTCAAATACAAACCAAGTCAATCCATACTCACCGTAGGACTCAACTCATGGTAACAAACTAACAAATAACAATGAATCAGCTCAACATTAACATTATTGTCATGTATTACTATATATCAGTGGAAAATATAGATGACCCATTCCCTCAAATTCAGGCAGTCTCAAAGGATATAGTGATGAAAGAACAAATAAATATGAATATATCGTGAATCATGCGGAGAATCAATGACACACATCTTTGGGATAATAATTCATTCTATCGACCAATAAGTGTTTGGTGTAATAGCTTGACGAGTTATATTTTAAGGAGAGGGCTCAAGTTCGATTCTTAGAGTCGACATTGTTAGAAGGGCTCTAGTCATTTCGTCTCTGAGGCGTAAATGAAATTAGTCTTCGCTTAGACCGTTACCCGGATTGGCGGAGAATACCCATAATTTAAAAAATAATAATTCTATGGTATTCCATATAAGCATAATCTCAACAGCTGAACAGCTTAATCAAACAAGTAATTACAGTACAAATTTAATAAATAAACAAAAACGTCAACAATTTTTTTTTGTGATAAAAATGTCAACAATTTATATAACGGGACCATCTGCGTCACATTGGTACGGGTTAAGGGGACCATTATTTATTTCGGCCCAAAATAAACAATCAAATGTTATTAAATAAACTATATCATAGACTATAGTCCTTTTATTTCAATGAACAGAAAAGTAACAAAACAGACTATTCGAGATATACACTCCTGTTCTGAGCAAAAATAAATAAACACTCCTGCTGACGCTATCATACTGTATTTTTTATAGAAAAGTATTTCGAAAAATCAGAATTCTACCAACTTTTAACTTTTATTATTACACTATAAAAATATTATATATATATATATTAAAATTCAAATACGCATGTTAACGATAACAAATTAAAATTCTAACAACATTATTAGAATTCTATCGGTACAGTTATGAATTCTGATGTAGACTTTAGTTGTTTCCAATGTATCCTTACCTTATCTTTTCTGGAGTATGAAGCGTGACAATTAACAATAGAAAAAAAAATACTTAACTTATCAATCTTCAATAATGGTGCAACAATAATTCATGAACGGTAATTAAGAATTTGATTAATTAGGTCAACAAATAAATTGCATATTATTATAAAATTTGAGGGTCAAAAATGAGTTTTCAATAGTTAATCTGGCAAAGTTTGAGAGAGTGAGAGGGCTTTATTGTGGAAATCGGGAAGAGTTCGATCATCAGAAGAACTCCGTATACTGTACTCTCAGTCTTCAGTCCCCAGTTAAATATTTTGGGGTTTGCAAGTCTTGCATTTTAATTTAACTATACGTTGTCCTCCACCAAAAAAAAAAAAACAAAATGTACCACTCCCAAAAGCGTATGATGTCGTTATGTACGTGCGTGTTGTTTTGCATGAACTTGAGATTTAAGTAACTGATGGAGTTTAGCCCATTCTTATAAAATTCCTTAGTCACACAATTTGTTTACTACTTATAAGCTGATTAACATTTTTATACTTAATTATACACTGTTAAATTAATATACAGTATACTCATTCTTTGAAAAATACTAAAACACATATTTCAATATTATAGTAATTGAATTGTATATGCATACATTGCACTGATGTTTATATATATCAAAGATCATACCTACATATCTCTTGGAGTTTACTTTGTTTTTTCGAAATCTCACATTGGTTGCATAGAAAAAATGAGTAGGTGAGGAAGCTTATAAATAGAGAGGGGTTTTCACCTTAAGAGGTACCACAACTTACATAGAAATTCTAAAGGGTGTGATGGGGTTTGGGTATATGTCTCATTTGTGAGAGAAGATTTTCATTTTTCGATTCAAAAATTGTATTGAGGAGGGTTTGTAATTTTGTCTGTGCAAAAATTACAAATATGAAGTTTGTCCCAGTGGGACCGTGGAGTAGATCTTGAGGCACCAAATCACGTTAAAGTTTTTGTGTTCGTTTCTCTTTTTTCTCTTCCTTTATTTCTTGTGTGGGTTGCTTCCGCCCAACAAGTGGTATCAAAGCTGTGGTTCTGGCCTGGGGAAGAAGAAAGGAGAGCAAGGAGCAAGAGGAGGATCGGCCAGTCAGCAATAAGAGAAGGTCCCATAGCCGCCACATAAAGAGAGGTTGGTTCAGTCTAACTTTTGGTTTCAATTCCAGTTTTGAAGTTAGTTTTCTGGAATTTGGAGTGGTTGTCTGTTAGACTGTTTTTGGTTGTTGGTTGCTTGTGGTGCTAGTTATTGGTTGTCTGTTTGTATGTTGATGATGACCTTGAGGTTTTGAAGTTCCGTTATTTGATGAGAGAACGTGTTTTGTGTTGTCACAATGCATGATTCAGAACTATTTGGTTCAAAGTAAGGTTTTGAATATGTATTGTATGATGAGAAATCGAGTGAGATATGTGCGCGCAACGAGGTGAGGTTGTGCGAGTGACGAGATGTTACGTTGGCAACGAAGAGATGCTACACAAGCAAGATGAGATGTCAAGCAGGTGAAGAGATACCGTGTTGACGATGCTATGCAAGCGACAAGGAGATGCCACGTACGTGATGAGAGGATACTGTGTTGGTGATGAGGAGATGCTTACAAGCAATGGAGACTTTGAGAGGTGCTGTAAAAGCAACGAGGATATGCCACACAGTCTATTTGAGGGAGGACTAGAATGTTTTTCGAGAACATATGAAGATCAGAAAAGCTGAGAATGTAGAGAGGTTAGTTTTTCTGATAGAGTGAGATGATGTAAGACTTTGAATAAATGGAGGATTTGTTGGGGTTTCATTTATTTTTTCAAAGTCCCACATTGGTTGCATAGAAAAAATGAACGGTGAGGAAGCCTATAAATAGATAGGGGTTTTCACCTTAAGAGGTACCACAACTTACATAGAAATCCTAAAGGGTGTAATAGGGTTTGGGTAATTGTGTGTCATTTGTGAGAGAGAGTAGTTTTCAATTTTTCCATTCAAAAATTGTATTGAGGAGGGTTTATAATTTTTGCATGGACAAATATAAACCCTCATCTTCCTTTATTTCTTGTGTGAGTTGTGCTTCCGCCCAACAACATATCGAACGCAAAAGCTTATTTATAGAACCTTACCATTTGTCTGTTTTATTCATCAAAAGCTTATCTAAGATACTTATGAATTGTTAAACAACAACAACAATATATGCTTGATGAAAATATTCTCACTCTTGGGATCAAGAGATTCTCAGTTAAGAAAATTAGAAAAGACATGCATGTTCGTATCCATACTATACTATATAGTATATACCTTTAATTAATCTCTTTTAATCATCTGCATGATCTTTAATTATATAATAATATATAATTTATTTATTTTAATAATTATATTTTCAATATTAGTTTCATTAAATTTCAAAACTGTCTATTATTGTAATTTTAAGATTCAATATGTGTAATTTCAGAACTTGTGTTTTAATAATTTTAAACATTAAAAGAATATTTACACATGCATGCCCTTTAAACGTATACTAGCTAGTATAATTAATTAGTGTTTAGGTTATGTTTTAAAAATTAAAAAGACGAAAACTAATAGTAAGTATTGATTATTTTTAATTTTCAATGTACCTTTATTAGTATTAATTGATGAAAACAAAGATGTATACAAACAACAGTAAAAAGTTTGGAAACCTATCATACAAAACTACATATATATATCTTGCTAAAAGAACTTGCTTTGTCATTAATTATATATAAAGCAACTATTTAAATGGAGCCACATTGTATTGCTTTGTCAAAGATTTGTATGATCGAACAACAATATTACTTTACTCGTAGAATCTCGGCACTTATGAAGAAGAAAGATCGAAACCATCAAACAAAAAGGTAACCAAATAAAAAACTTTTGTTTTACTCGTTAAAAGCTTGTTTCCGATAATATTTGAATAAGTTGTACCGCTAAAATTCTCCAAGTTTCAATGCGAGGCCCATCAATGCCATCATCATGTAGGAGTAGGACATCAACAATAACCTCGATCTCTCAGAACCTCCAAACAAAATTCTCTTTGTTTCTTATAGAAGTGATCTTCTTCCTCTTAGGGGAAATCATTCTCTAGTTAATAGGCTAAAGCCCCTTATGGTGGGTAACCGTTTCCTATTTTAATTTCTGTTTTCCCTCATTCCAAGAAAAAAAAAGTTTTATAAGAAGTATAGTTCGAGAGAGAAATATTAATTTTGTGCTAGCTAGCTTGATGATCATTTGATAAGTTTGTTGTATCAGAATTATTTGATAAGAGAATACATGATTTCACCAAGAGTTTAATTTTGGCTTCTCTCATGTCTGAGCTATTTCAAATTCAAAAGTTATGTTTTAATTTCGAAATGAATATAAATTATTATTTTAATAAGCATACAAAAATACTGAGATATAACCTAATTTTAGAGAGTTCGATAACATTTGTAAGAGATTTATAACGTAATGTTAAAACATGACAAAGCCACCGTACCAATCCATTTAGCCCATTCAATTCATATTAAAGAGTCATGGAATTGGAATGTAATGTAACGTAGCTCATCAGCAATAAACGTCAACATTATTAAGATGTTTAGCAGACCCATTATTGAGTTGCTTCTAGCTAGGTCCCCTCCTAATCATAATCCTCACTTCTCCCAAGTGCTAGTAGAGGCCACTGATCTCCATAATCACACTATTTCATATATAAGACAGTATTTATAATTATATCTTTTGTCTTTATGTCTACCAAGAGTCCAAGAACTAATACTGCATTACTATCACTCAAAATTGACATTTTTGTCATATTCATTTCCTAATATAAATAATCAATAGAGTAAATATATAATTTCATCATGAAAGATATATAAATTAATAATTACTGAAAATCTAATTTGTACATTTTTTATTTTAAAAAATTGTGAAAATAATATAATTCCATATCTTAAACTTATTTTTTTAAAGATTAACTTGTAAAAGTAAAATAATTAAAATATATTGATTACGTGATCTTCAATGATTAAATGCCAATAAAGTTTGGCTCACTCGGTCACCTTTCGTCCAAGACAATTGTATGACTAGAGTTCGATTCATGATGACACCTCATTTGGTGGATTATCTGTAATACTAATACTTATGTAAGTGCTCATTGAGCCTCAAGGCCTGCTCTGACCCTGGATTGAGACATCATTTCCTCACCTAAATTTTTTATTTAAAAAAAAAAGAGTTTGAAATAAATTAAGGTCAAGAATTGAATTGCTAATTTATATATCTTTTTATGAAAGTATTTATTTATATATATGTTAAAAAAAAAGCGCCCAGAACTAGAACAGGCCACAATGGAAGTAGTGATGGACGGACATGTACGTAGGTTTATAAGAAGGTGGAAGTGCATAGTGATAGAGATAGGTAGTGGAAATTGAAGAATTGAGGAAATTAAAAGCAAAAAGGTTAGTTAAAGATCGTAGTTGTGGGTTTGAAGGCAGTAGGCATAATATAAAGTGAATGGAGATGATGGAGTACGTAGTTTTGGGTTTGGTGGTAGTGTTAGCCATATGGTCTGTGGTGGTAGCTGTAGAAGGAAGAAGGGTTGGAATTAGAAAGGTGGAGAAAAAAGCGAAGCTTCCACCTGGACCACCACGCTGGCCTGTGGTTGGGAACATATTCCAATTGGGTTGGTCTCCCCACGAGTCATTTACCCAGCTGGCTCGTAAACACGGACCCATGATGACCATCTGGCTAGGCTCTATGTGCACCGTTGTCATCTCCTCTAGCCACGTGGCTCGTGATATGTTCAAGAACCACGACCTGGTCCTCGCTGGCCGCAAGATCTACGAGGCTATGAAAGATGACTATGGTGACCACCAAGGTTCCCTCATTACGTCTCAGTATGGTCCTCACTGGAAGATGCTTAGGCGCTTAAGCACCACCGAGTTTTTCGTCACTAGTCGCCTCGACGCTCTTCAAGCCACACGTGTCCGCTGCATACATCGCTTGCTATACTTCGTTGATCAACAAGTTCATCTTAACAACCCTATCGATGTAGGCAGGTATTTTTTCTTGATGGCTTTTAATCTCATTGGGAACCTTATATTCTCCAAGGACTTGTTGGACCCTGAATCTGAGAGGGGCCAAAGATTCTTTTACCATGCTGGCAAGGTCATGGAATTTGCTGGGAAACCCAATTCTGCGGATTTCTTCCCATTCTTGAAGTGGATTGATCCTCAGGGTATAAGGAGGAAGTCTCAGTTTCATATCAAGCGAGCCTTTGAGATTGCTGGATGCTTCATCAATGAGAGATTGGACAATCAACAACAACATCATAACACAAAAGACTTCTTAGATGTCTTACTGGAATTTCGCGAACAAAGTGCCAACTATACATTTTCCCCCAGAACTATTAATGTCATTGTCTTCGTAAGCCTGCCTTCTCCTCTTCTTCTTAATTAATTAACTAACTAGTCAAAATTTTATTTTCATGTTCCAACTTCCAATTATAGAGTGAACTTTGTTTTAGTCCTTAAAATTTTTTTTATTTCATTCCAAACCTTAAACTTTTTATTCCATTGTTAATCTAAGATATTATTCAATTTGGTTTCTTTGTTGGACACTTGACCTGAATGATTTCTTGTTCATCTAGTAAGTGTTGGTATGGACCAAAAAGAAAAAAAAATTATATTTTTAATCACAAATTAAAGATAAATATGTGATTTTTTTATATATAAAAAAAAACAAAACACTTTTCTTCTCTTTAATCGGTTTTGTCCATGTTAAAGATGACAAAAAAAATCATATTTTAGATTAATTGTACAATAAATGAAAATGTTTAAAGACTAAAATAGAATGAACCTTATAATTAGAGGACCAAAATGAGATTTTGACTTAATTAATATTATTATTTAGCCTTCACTAGTCATTAGTGTTAATTCATGACACTGTTTGTGTAGGAAATGTTTACTGCGGGGACAGACACGACAACGAGCACACTAGAGTGGGCGATGGCAGAGCTATTACACAACCCGAAGACGCTTTCGAAAGTGCAAGCAGAGTTGAGAAGCAAAATAGAGACAAACAAGAAGATGGAAGAAAAAGACATAGACAATCTTCCTTACCTACACGCAGTGATCAAGGAGACACTCAGACTTCACCCTCCACTTCCATTCTTAGTGCCTCACATGGCCATGGACTCTTGCAACATGCTTGGCTACCACATCCCCAAACACACACAAATCTTGGTTAACGTATGGGCAATCGGGCGTGACCCCAATTTCTGGGAAGACCCATTAACGTTCAAGCCAGAGAGGTTCATGGATGAAGCAAACAAGGTGGATTTCAAAGGTCACCAATTTGACTACATACCCTTTGGTTCGGGTCGGAGAATGTGCCCTGCTGTGCCACTTGCATCTCGGGTGCTACCCATGGCTCTGGGCTCGCTTTTGCATGCTTTCGATTGGGTTTTGCCAGATGGGCTCCAGCCACAAGACATGGACATGACTGAGAAAATGGGAATCTCTCTAAGGAAAGCTATTCCTCTTAAGCTCCTGCCTCTGCCTTATAAGGGAACTCACCTTGGAAGAATATGATGTACCTGTGTGGTCATAGGCAACACTCCGTGTGATTAATCATCGTAACATATTTCATAAACAATAATGCTCTTTCCACCCTATTATAACATCTTTAATTTATTACTGACAGACACTCGTGATGCAAAGAGAGTAAGAGGAAAGTGAGTTGTACTAATGGTGTGCTTTACAATTGGCAGAACTAAAAAAACAGACAAGTTAATCAAAGTGGTTAGGAAGGATAATACAGAATCTCTCTTTCGTTTGGGATCAAATAGGATTTGATTATATCTGGATGCATAGAAATACCCTGTATTCACTAATCATCCGTGCGTCACCTAAAAAGCTTCAATATGTAGGGAACCTTGAAAGTGCTATATGGTAAATTCACCCATTTGAACATGAGAGCTATACAATGCTGATGAATGATGATCACATTCAACATGTAAGCCATGGAGGCTTGAATGCAATGTCATGTCTAAAATCTAAATATATTCATTGTACATATCATTCTTTCCAAAACGAAGACCATTACAAGATCTGGTTCTCCAACAAATTTGACGGTCTTCTTAAAATAAAGGTCTTGATTGAAAACTTGCTCAGCATATATTATGGGACAACAGGAAAGTGAAAAGTGAGGAAGGGATGTCAGCTAACATGTTAAGTTACATTTCAAATAACAATTCATATGATTCAACAGAATTTAACAAGCGAGTTACATTTTACAGAACTAATGCCATGCCATGCCATCAAAGGTGATGCAAGAAAGAGACAGAAGAAATTAATATTCCAGATATAAATAAAAAAAGAAAATACAATATATTTCTTTTTTCTTAGAAGAAACCTATCATATAATATATATATTTTTTGGTAATCTATCATATAATATTAAATACAAATAGAAATGAAACAATTTTTTATGAGTAATTATAATCAATTTTCTCATCTAAGTACCTACAACTCAACTTTGTTAAATCTCATTTGGAACATTAAATATTAAAATAAAATAAATTTGGTATAAATAAGCTCAGGTCATTCAGATTTCTAAATGAAGGCTTCCACAGGTACCTAACAACCACACCCATTTGAGATTTTCTTTAACGTAACTACAGTCCATCAATACCAATCTAAGCGCTCATCAGCATAATAGCATATTTATGTCTATATATGCTTACTTATTATCTAATATTTATCCATCAAGGATTAGCTTAGTTTGCAGCAGACCCTTTGCATATTATATCCCATAACGGGAAAAGTTGTTTCAAATCAGAGCATGAGAAGTTGTAACCATAAAACTGCGACGCTTTACATTATATTTGAAAATTGAAATAAAAGGAATAACTGAGAACTTGCAACAATTCTTAGATTCAATATTATTTATTACTCTTAATATATAGGATTCATGGGTCTGATCAGGTCCATTTATGTATTAACTTTCCAGACCAACATATAAAGAACAAGCTTCTTATCAAGAAAAGTATGTATGAATTAGAATGGAGGATTATCAACCACAGCCATTCCAAACCAATTCCAAAATCAAATGTGAAAAAGCTCATAGTCAAACATACAAAAAGTGATGTTTGATCTGAATATTCAAACTTCAAATACTGTGAAGTCTAAACCAATATAATAAGAACAGTATCCAAACTATCAAATATAGTAAGTGACCTATGATGCACTTACCTCTGAGAAAATTCTTCCAACTGTAGAAATAGTCTCAACAGGATATAAACCACGTAAAGTCTCAGCACCCAGAAGTATTGCATCACTTCCTGTATTTTTCAAAAAACAATAAGGCAAAAACATTGTTCTTAAGTTGTTCTAGATTACTACAACATATGTGCACTATAAAAAATAATAGATCATTAAAAAAAGGAACTAAATCTGAAAAATATCATTTAATAGATGTTTATCAGGCAACATTACACCAATATCATCAGAAACGCATGTGAATTGGATAGACACAAGTACATGCTGAAAAATATCATCGAAGATACCTAAAAGAGACAAGAAAATTTTCATGTCTGATAATACCTAAAAGGATTCAGGAAAACATGCAAACTGATATCAACAAAACAGCATAGTAATTCCAAACAAATTATGTAATCAGATGCTTACCATCTAAAACAGCATTGGCAACATCAGTGGCTTCTGCGCGAGTTGGTCTTAACCCTAAATCCACAACACATGTAAGAACAGCAGGTTTCCCAGCCATGTTACACTTGTAAAGAGCAGATTTTTGAAATAGAAATACCTACAGAAGTGTAGGCAATTGATTATTATCTATAGATTCTCCCCAACAGTAGAACCTAAGCACTATTTGATATCAGTATTCACTGAAGAAGGGATCAAATAGGATTGATTATATCTGGATGCATAGAAATACCCTGTATTCACTAATCATCCGTCTGTCACCTAAAAAGTTTCAATATGTAGGAACCTTGAAAGTGCTATATGGTAAATTCTCCCATTTGCACATGAGAGCTATACAATGCTGATGATCACATTCATCATGTAAGCCATGGAGGCTTGAATGCAATGTCATGTCTAAAATCTAAATATATTCATTGTACATATCATTCTTTCCAAAACGAAGACCATTACAAGACCTGGTACCAGCAAACTCTGGTATATCTTTTCCACCAATTTCTCTGTTGATCCAGCATATATAGTTCAGACCAACAAGAAGCTCAATCATCGCAGCCTCGGTTTTTGGTTGGTTAGCGAAGTAAAGAGTCTGGACGAGTAAGACATTTGCTTTTGAGACCGTATGCTCCTTCTCAAAATTCCTCTCAGAATGCCACTTTACCATGTTATGAGCAAGTGGAGCGAACCAGTCCAGTATCTGTGTGAGTGCCTGAATCCACCCTGCTTCAAGATTAGCATCATAGATAGAGGAATCCTTACTTTTAGTGCACCACTTAAGCTTAGCTCTCAGAGCAGTTCTCAAGGCTGCTGGTAACATATTGTAGAGATCATCCCTAGTTTCAAGGTCAACCAGGTGAGGTGAAGATACCATTCTCTCTATCGATATAATCACATTTGCATAATGAAGAGCTAAAGCAGAATCACCAAGTGTAATTGGAGCTGGCTTTAATCGACCTTTCATGGATAGTTTAGCATATATTCTACTTTTGCGATAGAGAGATAAGTTGTCAGCCGCATTCATTCTGTTAATATTTCTCGGCTGACAATTATTCAACCTCATAGAACCACCAGTTGTCTGCATGCAGCTCTGTACAACAGGAGAATCATTTCCATTTGACATGCATCCTTTGAAAGGCCCAATATGTGCTAACTGCTTGCTTCCTGAACGAATATGCTTTCCGCGTAAAGATGGCAAATGTAGTTGTTGCTGTGTGTTTTTCCTGTTGCTCTTGTCAGCCACAATGTCTGCGTTTGGCTTCCTCCCAAGTGGTTCTGAATGAAATCCAGATAATTCATTATAAGATGAGTGAAAAGAAGAATGCACTGGAACAGAAAAGGAGTGGCTGCGTGGAAGATGACTATTATCCAAATGCTGGCAATCATTTTGTAGCTGTTCAGCTGGCAGATGAGCATTTCCAAAAACATGTATGATCCTCTCTAGTATGGTGAATAGTGATCTTGCCAACAACCGGACAATATAGTCATAACTTTTATTCCACGGAGACATGTCTCTGAGATTTCTCACTTCCTGGCGCTGCCACATGACTTTCTTCTGAAACTCGAGCAGTTTTATTCGACTAAGCTCAGGATTTGCCTGCATTCTCCTGAATGTTTGTTCAAGCTCAGCCAGTACCTCAAGCTCTTGGGACAATTGTGTCATGGCAGCGGCAAACTTTTCCATTTTCTTCACCTTTTTCTCCATTTTTTTGGATTTGTATTCCCATCCAGACCATTGAAAACAATTCTGAGCAGGGTTATCAACAAAATACTCGTAACGATGATATACTGGATCTATGCACCTCTTACCCAGCCTGGCCACAGACCTAGCGAGATATTCAAAGTTATCAAGTATCTCATTCAAAGCAAGTTCCATTAAGAAATCATCATCATCAGATACCAGAATCTTAACCCCAACCGAGTTTGTTATCTCTTCTTTCAGACTCACTATCTCCATGTCACTCAAAGAACGCCATAAATTGGCAATTTTTAACATCAAGCTGGCAACTTCTGACGCCAAAATTCCCACTGACGCCTTGTTCTCAGGAGCAGTCTTCCGAGAAACAGGCCACAACACACTGAACCACGAACTATTCACCGTCTCACCCCCCATTGAAATGACCAATCCAATGCCACTAATATCAAACTCTTGCTATCCTGAATGCATTAGAAAGTCAAAGCACATCAATTAAGCAATTTCACACGGAACCAACAAAGAAAAGGTGGGCACATCAGTAGAATCTCATGCATATGGACTACGGACTGTGTTATATACAGGACAAGATGAACATCACAAAACAGGTATCACGACCCCCTCCTCGGGGCACGTGACCAGCACGGACATGAGCCCTTCCCACGCCGTAAACCCTACCCATAAAACAGTTCATATTACATAGCATAATATCAACATGATAACACATAATGTATATAATTAACAATACAAAGGCATTCATCATTTCAACAGTCACAATATCATTGCCAACTGGTCACTTCTGGTATCATCAAATCAATGCAACCACCATCCCAACATGATTAAAAAAAAAATTAGAATGACAATAAATTCGTCAAAGCACTAGTCAAGGCCAACTTTATAGAGTTCCAAATAATCAAGAACATCATCTCCTACATCATCATTATAAATAATTCAAGGAACTAGTATTGCTCAACAAGATCCCACAATAAGGAAATTCCGCACCAATTTGAACTTACATCGACCTCAACCTCAACCCTTCATTGGGGAGAAATACAAATAATCACCTCATCTTAAAAGTGACAATCATATCAAAGTAATTTAATTCCAAATCAATCACTTACCACCATCAATAACATAGTCAAAATGTGGAAGATTATTATATCCGAGAGTACTCAAGACTCTAGATTTTAAGAAATTGCAAATCTCATCAGCAGTCAAACCCTCACACGGGGCAAAGGGGAGAAAGCCACTCACCTCGATCCAAAGGATAGATGACTACACCTTTTAGCTTCCCAACCAACAACCGGTGTAAGCGAATCTATAAACACATTTACACATAAGGATCCAATTACACAATTCAAGAATCAACTTCTAATGACTCAAAGGTATAATTCTTCACGGAAACTAATGATAGACTCTCACAAGACACCCACTCCTTAACACTCATCCTAATCCTTAGCCACATCCACCTAGAATTTTAACACCTAACCAAAAGACCAACAAAGCTTGGATATTCAATTTGGGGGCTTTAATAAGTGTTTTGAAATCCATAAGTTTAAGATTAGTTCATAAATGAATTTCAAGATAAATAGCATAGGCCAAACCTTCAAATTTGACACTTTCACCCTTTTAACTAAATTTTCATACTTTGATTCCCACACTTTAAAATAAAAAGGTATGATGTGAGGGTCCTCCATAGCATCAAATAAATCCATTTAGTTTATCAAAACCATCAAAATCACACTTAGGGACCAAATTGCAACTTTAAATTGTTTTATGCATGATAACCAAATTTCAAAATACACTTTCTGAATTTGAATCAATGCATTGGAATTCATTATTATCATCAAATAGACTTATTAGAACCAATGAATGCAAGAGAACACACAGATTTGGCCAAAAACCAAAGATTTAAGTTTGCCCTAACCTTATCGGGTTCAAGGAAATAAAGGGTATTGTGTCAAACTACAACCCGTGAGTTATGAATCTTAAATACATACTATTTTGTCATTATGCAGCAATAATTCAAGAAAAAAAAAAACCAGAAAAACGCAGCTCCACTCATTGAACCAAAAACAATTGAGTTAAAGTGTGCAAATGTCTTTTAAAGAGTTCAAGAAATTGATGCAGATGGACCCAATCTTCAAACCAATGAATAAGAGTGTTAAAATACATCAAAAACAAACAACCAGCAGCCACAACAATGGGAGAAAACTGAATTTCGTTTGGTAGAGACCTATAAAACAAGAGGTGAAAATGGGGAAGTGAAGTGTTTACCAAAGAGATAGAGAAAGAGAACGGAGGTACTTCCGGACCATCATCGGCGTTGCTGGTCGGCGGCTGGACATCGCCGGCAGGTGGCTGAGATGGTGGGGGTGAGTGGCTGGCCGGCACTCTGACTTGGGAGTGAGAGAGGCGTGAATGAGTGAGGGGTGGTGTTTTGTAATTATGAAAAAATAGGTGGTGGGGTAAGTTTTGTAATTATGAAAACTTCAGATAAATCTGATTTTTCTAANTTTAAAATTCTAACTTAAAAACTCTTAATATTGGTCTAAAACTCTAGGGACCTTTAATACCGCTTTAATCTCTCCTAAAACTCTACTATAAAATTCTAGGATCTCATGACAAGTATAGTGGTCACTTGCAAGAAGATTGCAATTTTGAATAGGAAACAAAAAACCTAGCCTCAAAAGTTGTTTTAGTTGAGAATAGAAGACTAGTAGGTCCACTAAATGTTGATCTAAACTCACTCACTTGAAAGAGTCTTTTCTCGAGTCGAAAACCCATTTTCAAAATTCCATTTTCTTTTCCATTTTTGGAGCGACCAAGACCAATAACGCAGGGCATCCCCAAAATTGAATAAAAATCCATAAGATTCAAAACATAAAATAGAGAGGGAGTAGAGAATAGAGCAAAAATCTACATTTCACATAGAGAAAAAGCGACATTGAACTGCTAAAGAAGGAAGCGAGTCACCATCTCCAACTAAGCGCAAAGGTCGTAACCTAAACGAATAGATTAGTGACACAGAAAGAAAATAAGAAAGGAGACAAAGACGAGAGTGTGAGAAAGAGACCAAGAATAAAGAGAGAAAGAGGGAATAAAATAATGGGACAAATTGATATGAGAATATCGAAGTTGTTATCGGGTTTACGCTTTATGGGAATGTGGATATCACTGAGCGATACTTTAGTGGCTATGGCTGCAAGTCGATGGTAAATTGATAAGGATAAAACTTATATCAAGTTCCTTATATCCAGTGACGGAGGTAGGATAAATAGTTAGGAGGGCCAAAGAGAAAAGTGTATGAAGTGGGATGTTTAATCTTCCAAAAAAGATGAAGGAAAAGCAACTTTTTCTTAGCCAAGGATCGAACCAACACCATCCTTAGAAGAAAAACAATAAAACCAATTGAACCATGCTCATATTTATGCTTAAGTTATATATATTTATATATATTCTATCAAATTTGGGGGGGGGGGGGCATGGCCCCTGCCAGCCCCCCCTTGGCTCCATCACTGCTTATATCCTTGTTATCAAGTTTCACCAATCACAAGTCTTGGTTACATTCTCTATCTTCAATGATTGGTCATGCAAAAAGTGGTGTTTAATATTCTCTCTCTACCATGATTGGTCATATATAAATTTTTTGCCACGTGTCAAATGTTGATTGAAGAACTTGATAGCAAGGATGTAGGGAACTTGAGGTAAGTTTTGCCCAATTGGTAATTGCACTATAAGGGATGAGAGAGTAAGATACTACTTAAGGATGCTGTCTGTGTAGTAATTGTTTGCTTTTGGGCCTTTTCCAATAGCCCACAGTTTAACAATGGCCTAACAAAACTGAAAGTTCAGCCTAATCCACTAATAAAGCAGGCCCGTTGTTATATAATAGAGATGAAACTGCTTGAGCTTATTGAGGCTTAATGTCGCTGAGAAGTAACCACATCCGTAAAATTGTTACCACAAAACTAAGAGTGACAAAAATTGACTCAACCCAACCCAACTATTATTTTAAGCAACCATGTCCCAACCATTTAAATAATAGGTCAAGATGGGTTAGGTCCAAAATTGACCAACTAAAATTTGTGTTGAGTTGGGTCAAACCCATAATTTTATCAACACAACCCAAATTGGTGTAAAAACTACATAGTATCATGGGTGAGGTAATTATGGATTTCACAAATTTTGGCAAAAATTACAAAATGACTCCAAATAATTTTAAAATTTACAAAAAGTCCCTGAACCATAATATTTGAGGACTAAAATGGAAATTATAAAAAAATGAGGTCAAATTGTAATTTTGAAAAAATTGGAAAAATGGTAAAATTACAAATTAGTCCTAAATTTGGAAAATGAATGCATTTTAGTCTAACAAAACCTTGTGTTCAATAGGAGGAAGATGAACTTCACAAAATTTTACAAAAATTACAGAATGCCCCCAAATGTTTTCAAAATTTACAAAAATGTCCTTAGATCATGATATTTGAGGAGCAAAATGAAAATTTCAAAAAAGTTTGGGGTTACAATATAATTTTGAAAAATATTAAAAAAGATGAAAATTACATATTAGTTCAATATCTGAAGAAAGAATACAATTTAGACTTGATAAACTGGAAAATAGCTAGCACTTACCTAGTTCACCGGAGAGGGCTGCGAGAGCCAAGAGTTGAACAAGAACCTGCAAGAGCTTCACAGGGGGGCCCTGCGAAGTGTACTCCGACGCTCAAGTTAGTAAGAGAGTGATAAGAGAGTAAGAGAATTTCAGAGTGTCAGAAGTAGCTAACCTTGAACTGGTGAGATGGGCTCTATTTATAGAGCAGGGAGGAGAGAGGTGGTCAGCGCGCGGGGCGGACCACGTAGTTGGACACGATCTCCACCAGCGAAGATGGTGGAGACCGAGATTTGCGGAGCAAGGCAATCGTGGGTGATTGCGTGACGCGTCTCTAGGCGGGCGCCTAGAAACTGGAGATCGTGGGTGAGTTGGTCCGCAGCCCACGATCTCCCGTAGCGTGGATTGCGGAGCAAGGTAATCGTGGGTGGCCACGTGTCATTTGGGGGACGGGCGCCAAGACCTAGGATGGATCATGACCGCCCCTAAGTGTGTTTAGGGCGCCCGATTGACTCGAGGGCGCCTCGCAAGGTGCGGAGGGGAGAAGAGGCCCGGTGCGAGGGCTGTTTAGGCGTACGCCCAAATAGTGATGTATCACAAGTCCCTCCTTAAAGAGGTCTACGAGCGTGTTCGTTGTATTGTCTCTTAAGGCGCGCGGGGTGGGGCGTTTGGAGATCGTCCAAGGGGACCCGTGCTTGGGCAGTGAAAAAGCGTCTATTGGCGAACGCCCAAAAATGTGCAGGAGTACTTGTCCCCCACGTAGAGGAAAATAGTAGGAACGGCAGCCTTCCAAGGGAAAGCGGAAAGTCAGTGGATCATGGCGGGCGGGCAAGTGGTAGGTAGGGTTGTCTTGTCAGGGACACGTGTCGCTACCCGGGAGGCAGAAATTTGAAAAACAAAAAACGCCTCGTGTGCCGCGCTCGCAAGGGTATAAAAGGGCCAAAGGCTGTGTCTTTTGCACTTTTACCCATTTCAGCGTTTTGAGGAGAGAGAAGAGAGGAAACCGAAGAGTTCACCCGCCGGAGTTGCAGAACCGTCGCCGGAAAACGGAGAGAAGTGACCGTGGAAGTGAATCGTTCGAGCGAAAAACTTTCTGGTGAGTCTTTTCTGTCGATTCTGGAATGTGTTTGCTGGGTTAGGGTTTGTTTTTTGAGGCAATATGCGTTTTCGTTTCTGATTGTTGGTGAGGCCGTTGTGGGTGACGGCGGAAATGGGTGGTTTGTCTGAAAAGAGTGGTGGTCATTCGCTGTAGGGTGTGAGTTTGTGAGTGAGAGGCAGCGAAAAATGGGTGTGGGTAGGGATGAGTTACTGGGTTTTCTGGGTTTTCTGGGGTGGGTGTTCATCGAGTTCATACCCTCTGATGAAGGTGACGTTTGGGGTTTTTCTGGGGTTATAGGGCGGTCGCCTTATGTGAGTGAGTCGGTCGTCAGTTGTACGGTCATGATGACATGTGCCTCCTTTTTGTTTGCAGGGTTCCCAG
>QANZ01014285.1:303970-316121 GCA_003254925.1 Chamaecrista fasciculata | reverse complement strand
TATTTTTGCTTCCGCTGCGTTAGGCGCCTACAATTCCCAACACATGGATATTTTACAGATCATTTTGGTCTAGGAGTTTCACCCTGACTCGAATAGGGCAACGCATTGTATTTTCTCTTGTTCTTCCTTGAGGGATTAATACAATATCATTCACATCTCAGCTTCTAATCTTTCCATTTTATGTTAATTTCTACTTGTTGCTTGATTCATAACAGTCCCTTTATTTCAATTGCAAGTTCTGCATATGCCAAAATGCAAAGTAAACTTGGGTAAATCAGGAACCTTCCCTTCCTTCCTCTTTTACCAACATGACTTGTAGTATCTTGATCTCTCGTATAATAATTTGAAAGGAGTTTTTCCAAATTGGTTGATACCCAACAACACAAACCCGAGGTCTCTGATTTTGCGTTATAACTCCTTCACTGGACCTTTTGTTCTCCCTCTTACCAACATAAGTTATCCCCTTATTAATCTGCAACTATCTGACAACAGAATGGAAGGAAAGCTCCCCAAAGATATTGGCCTAACTTTTCCCAATTTGGAGAATTTCAATGTGTCAGGAAACAGATTTGATGGTGAAATTCCTACCTCATTTCCAAACATGTCAAATTTGGAAGTTTTGGACTTGAGTAGAAACAATTTCTTCAATGAAGTTCCGTGGTTATTTCTTACACTCTGCAGTTCATTAAGAGGCTTGATATTATCACATAATAACTTGATGGGGCAACCATTTTCCTTAACTTTTAACTTCTCTCTAGAACTTTTATTCTTGGATAACCACAACTTCAATGGGTCACTAGAACAAGGTCTAATACGGCACTTTCCAATACTAATGTTCTTAGACATTTCTTTCAACAACTTTTGGGGTACAGTTAGTTCCATCGGAAACTCATCAGATTTGTCTACCATAAACTTGTCAGGAAATAATCTTGCGGGTGAATTACCAAGGGCATTTTGCACACTTAACAAACTCTCTTTTTTGCAACTCTCCCATAACAAGCTCTCAGGTTCAATACCATTCTGCTATTTCAATCTGACATACCTCCTCTCTCTGCATCTGCAAGGGAATAGTCTTGAAGGTTCCATTCCCACTTTAGGGGAATCAACAAAACTGTTCACACTTGATTTGAGGGACAACAATTTATCTGGAGGTTTTCCAGATTCAATTTTTAGGGTGATGGAATTCTTGGCGGCTCTTCTACTAGGTGGTAATCAACTTCAAGGTCAACTTCCTCATCAGTTCTGCCAGCTAAATACAGTTGGCTTTTTGGACCTATCACGTAATAACTTCACTGGGACTATACCTGCTTGCTCTTATAACCAAATCTCTTATACAAGGAATTCTAATTTCAATGGTCCGTATTTTAACGTGTTGTATCCAGTTTTCGAGTATTGGTATAAAGGAGAAGAGTTGCATTTTAATCTGCGCCTAAGTTTTGAATTGCGTGATTGTTTTTATATGCCTTCATTTGATGGTGGAATAGAAGTTGAATTTAGGACCAAGGATTCATATAAAAATTACAGAGGTTACTTTCTGCAATCAATGTCAGGAGTAGATTTGTCATGCAATCATTTCATAGGTGTAATCCCTCACCAGATTGGATCTTTGAATTCCCTTCGTTCATTAAACTTATCTCACAACTATTTGCATGGCTTCATTCCATCAAGTTTTGGGAAATCTCACAAGCATTGAGAGCTTAGACCTTTCATACAACATGTTAAATGGAGAAATACCTCTTCAATTACAGAACTTGAACAGTTTGGCTGTGTTCAATGTGTCATACAACAATCTGTCAGGTACAGTGCCTAACAGCAACCAATTTGGAACCTTTGATCAGAACAGCTTCTTAGGGAACCCATATTTGCATTTGAACAATAGCAACAAAGGCAATTATGTACCTATGATGCCACTTCAATCAACTTTTTCCAATAATGAGAAGGAAGAGGATTCTGTGATTGATTTCACTTCTTTTATTTGGAGTTTTGGAACATCCTATGTCGCAGTGCTAGTTATTCTGGTGACAGTTCTTTGGATCAATCCTTATTGGAGAAGGTTATGGTTTTATTTCATTGAAACATGTCTCTATAGATGTCTTTATCCTTATCTTAAAGATGCTTTTTATTAGAAACTAAGGGTTTGCAATAATTGGTGGAGAACTTTAGACTTGTAAGTTTGTTGTAACTTGTCTTACATAGAGTAGTGTACTTAAGTTTGTTGTTACATGGGTATCTACATTCTACAATACATGTTTCATGTTCAAAAAATGAAATCATCATTTGAATGTGACTTGGATAATGTATGGCAAGCAAAATTTATAAAGTGTAAAGTGTAAACTAATAATTCGGTTCTTAAAAGATTATCATATTGACTTGATTCGTATCCCGTGATCCAAGTAAGAAGACAGTTTCAAATAGAGAAATACTTGGCCATATAAGAAGATATTTGGAAAAACGGGTAAAAAATTCACATTTGATTAACTTTTTTTCCCCTCTTTTTAACGTATCTTTTGATTCTTTTCAACCAAATTGAACAAGTCAGCCCGACTTGACTTAACAGGCCCGCCAGGTCATAATTGACGAAGCTGGCCATTTATTTTATTTTGATTATTGTTAGCATCTCATTTATGTACATTTTTCTAACCCAAATACCTCATTTTAATGGCCACACAATCCGTTCATGTGTTAGATTTTATAGCTTTTTGTTTTTTGTTGCTTTTGTTTCAATCTCTCTCAAGCTGCCATTTTTCTGGGTGTTATGCCCATAGCACTCTTTGCCATTTTTCTGTGTTGTTATGCCCATAGTACTACAGGTAAATATTTTAAAGACATTAATTTGAAGAACCAATCACAATGTGCCACATGTCCATTTCAATTGCAAGAAGAAATTTGATTTCATTTCAAGGGTAGCACGTGGCTTAGGGTTTTAAAGGCAAAAGGAGGCATATATATAGAACCCACACACACGCATAGAGGCAGCAAAAGGGAGACGCAAGGCAGCAGCTCAAGGGTTTTGGAAGCAACCATCTTCTTCTTTCCATTTCAGATTTGATATTTTTCTTCTTCTTCTTAGCTTTAAATTTGTAGTAGTTATCTAGCTAGGTTGTGTAAAGACTTGGAGTTGATTATGTTATGAGACTATATTTTTGAGCTTAATGAAATTCTACTTTTCTTGAGTTTTGATTCTTTCTCTGATTTTAATTCTATGATTGTCTTGGATGGATGATATTAGAGAGCTCCTAATTGTATTTCATTCATGATTAATCTTGTCATCTAGGCTCAAATCTTTGTTTGATGTTTAGAGAAGTGACACATGCTTTGAGAGGAGATTTGCTTCATTTCTGTTTTCAAAGTGTGAGAAAGGACCTCTGATTTAACTACCACCACTGAGACCTAGTTAAATTAGGCTTAGTTCATCTCTTGCTTTAATTGTTCTTGAACTTGAGAGTCTGTTACTTAAGAGTTTGAGATAAATGAAGGTAGGTCGGTTCCAACTTCTGATTTTTGTGAGATATTGATGGAATCTGATTTTCTATCAAGCTAAGTGAACTTAAGAGAGTGAAATATTTTGTCAATGATTAACTAATGAGACTCCATTTCAATACACAACCTGGTTAGGCATTTTTATAATTTAGTTTCTTAAATCTATTTTATTGCTTTTTAGTTAATTAAACTCTGATATCAATTTAGTCCTTATTTTCATTCACTTGTCAATTTTTATTTCTTCAAATTCACTTTGTAATCTCCACTTCTTTCTTGATCATTTAATTGAACTTGGATTTAGTCATATTTCCCTATGGATTCGACCCTACTCTCACTTGCTACAAATTTAGGAATATTAAGAAAGTAGGATTTAATTTGTTGGATTCTACACCTGACAATTATTATGATTATGATATCTTTAGATGTATTTTCTATTTGACACTTGGCAGCGACTTATTTTGCCGTTTTATTTCCATTTTTTCTGTAACTTCAAACGTAGATATGATAGTTTGTTTTTTGAAGACAAATGAGATGTCAACTTTTGAAAATACTTTCATATCATGGTTATTTCTTCAGTTATTATTTTTTTTTATGGCCGACCAGCTTAAAAGTCAAAACAAATAACAATTAAGAATTTATTTTGTGATTAATTATTTATCCTTAAGTGGAAGACCCGCGATGAAGAGATTAGTCAATGTTCTTAACCATAGATAACTTTGGTTTATACCAAAAATAATAATTAAGAAGAATTGGGAGAAATTTGCCAAAATAGACTTGGAGATTAAGTTATATTACTTTCATAACTTTTAAAGATTAAAACTTTTATAATTGAAAGAAGCACTTCTCAACATCACTCCTTACTTTCATTCTTATGATAGTGCTTTTAATCAACTGGATATCTCAGAATTTGATTCCTGGATTAGTGATTCAAACAACACTGATTGTTGCAAATGGGAAGGCATCTCCTGCAATATTAATAATGCCCTTCCCTCTTCGTCTCGCATCTCTGTGCTCTCTCTTCACCTCCTTCAAATAAGCAGAACCATAATAGGCCCAGGAAACTTGTTTATGGATTTCTCCTTCTTCACAAACTTCACTCACTTGACAACCCTCAATATCATTATCTCCTCTCAATCTCAATATCATTTTTCCACTCTCATTCACACCCAAGGTACCACCATCCATATCTCATGATTTATTTTCTTATATGATTTGTCTACTATAATATTATGTGAATTGATGATTGCACCAAGAATTATGTGATGGAAATAAATCTGGGTGTGGGAGATGAAATCACTAACCTGAAGTTGACATTCATCTTGTATAAATCTAAGATCTTTAAACCACAAGATCCAAAGAGTTGCACAAGATGGAGCAGTCATATATTGAACAAAGAAAGGGACCAAACTAGACAAAAGATGGGGACCATGTATTGTGAAAAACATTTGATACATATATATCCAAATTATTCAGTAATGAGTTCATTAGTAAATATTACAAAATGATCCTTAAACATAATTACAAAACAGTCCCTTTAACAAACAAACTCCATATATGTATTAGTAATTCAATGGGATAATTACTAATACTCTTCAGACGTGGCTTGGGGTTCTTAGCCCGGTCTCAGAAGGCTTGTGGATAATCCAAACCATCACGAATTACCACAATTAATATAAACTCAATCTATTCTTATTCAGACTTACGATAAATTAATTACTTAAACATAAATATTAATCTTACAATAGATTAATGCTAATCCTCACCAAAAATTCCAACATTATGTATATATATAGATTGTTGGGACTTGGGAGAGTCTCTGATTAATCCTAACAAATCTGCATCTCACTTCATTGTTATATACATACAGCTTTGGGCAATCTAAGCAACTTGCGAGTCCTCCAATTGAAATTCAAGAACTTGTTCCCACCTCTGCCCACCCAATGTAAGCTATAGCCTTTCAGGTTTATACATGTATCTATATATATATATATATATTAAAACTAGCTACATCAAATCATTAACATTTTTCATGTTCCAAACATTACACTATTTATCTACAAGTCATTCCTTCTATTGCTATACAGTTTTGGGTAATCTAAGGAACTTGGAAGTCCTTGTGTTGAATATGAATAACATGGGAGGAACTCTACCAAGTAAAGGTAAGTTATTGCCTTCAGCTTCAATTTCACCCATCCATATTGAAACTAGCTACTCCTGCATATTTATGTAATCCATAATATTTTTTTCTTTCAAATTTGACCATAGAATTATGCAGATTGAAGAAGCTTCGTGTGCTCGACCTTAGCTACAGCTCATTAGAAGGCTCCTTTCCCGATTGCTTGACGAACTTGACGTCTCTTGAAGTTCTTGATCTCTCAAATAATAATCTGACAGGAGAAATACCAATATCTGCCATTGCTAGCCTCAAATCCCTTCAGCACCTTTCCTTGATGCATAACAATTTCCAAGGTTTATTCCCTTTGAGCTCCTTGGCCAATCTTTCAAAGCTTAAGGTGCTTGCACTTGAAATGAATACAGACATGTTTCAAGTGGATACTGAAGCCGAAGCCGAAGGAGTTCCTTGGGTCCCTTTATTTCAATTGGAAGCTCTTTACATGGCAAAATGCATAGCAAACATGCCAACAAGAACCTTCTCCTCATTTCTTTTGTACCAATATGACTTGAAGTACCTTGATCTCTCATATAACAACTTAGTCGGAATGTTTCCATTTTGGTTGCTATCCAACAATACAAACCTCACTTCTCTGATACTACAGAACAACTTGCTCATTGGACCATTCAAGCTGCCAACCTATTACATACATCAATCTCCTCATCCGTTGATTAGATTGGAACTATCCGACAACCGAATGGAGGGTGAACTCCCTGAGGATATCGGCGAAATATTTCCAAATTTAGAGTATCTAAATGTGTCAGGAAATAGATTTAATGGTGGCATTCCCAGATCAGTTGGAAACATGTCAAACTTACATGCTCTGGACTTGAGTAACAACAATTTTGGTGGTGAAGTTCCAATGTCTTTGTGGACAGGTTGTGCTTATTTAACATCATTGATATTATCACATAACCAGTTGGTGGGGCAACCGTTTCCCTAGCGCTAAGCTTGTCGTCTCTGACAAGGTTGTCTATGGACAACAACAATCTAAATGGGACATTAAACCCAGAAATATGGGAGCTTCCAAGCATGACAATTTTTGAAATCCATAATAATGATTTCTCAGGTATGGTTCCTGGTTTCCTTAGTAACTCCACAAGTCTGTTGGTCATAAACTTGTCAGGAAATAACTTTGAAGGTGGACTACCCGAAGAGTTTTGCGAAATTGAACTCTTAATCGCTTTGCAAATCTCTCATAACAAGCTCTCGGGTTCAATACCCGCCTGCTACTTGAATTTTCCGCTTTTGTATTTCCTTCACCTTCAAAGCAATAGTCTTGTAGGTTCCATTCCAAATATGAAGGACCCAACTGATAGTACACTACTAATACTTGATTTGAGGGATAACAATTTATCTGGAGCTATTCCAAATTCTATTTATTGGATTCAGTCTTTGAGAGCTCTTCTATTAGGTGGAAATCATTTGCATGGTGAACTTTCTAATAGTTTGTGCCAACTAAGGGAAATAAGCTTCTTTGACTTGTCACATAATAACTTCACTGGCTATATTCCTGCTTGCCTTAACTTGTCGTTTGGAGAATATTATACATTTTATAATTTTGGTTACAAGATCATATACTATAATGGTTCTGAATATGGGCAATTAGTGAGAGTATTAGCCGGGGAAGAGGAGGTTGAATTTCGGACCAAGGATTCATTGCTCTCATACAGTTCAAACATTTTGAGATTCATGTCAGGAATGGATTTGTCATGCAATCATCTGACAGGAGAAATCCCTCACCAAATGGGATCTCTTGCTTCTCTTCATGCATTGAACTTATCTCACAACCATTTGAATGGATCCATTCCAGAAAGTTTCCAAAAGTTGCAACAGATAGAGAGCTTAGACCTTTCATACAACAACCTGAATGGAAAAATCCCTACCCAATTACAGGACTTGAATTTTTTAGAGGTATTCAATGTTTCATACAACAACTTGTCCGGTACGGTACCTAGCAATGGACAGTTTAGAGCCTTTGATGACAGTAGCTTTATCGGGAATCCATATCTCTCCTGGAACAAAATCAATAAAGGTATCACTTCACCTGTTCCACCACCACCAAATCCTAACAATGACACAAAGGAAGATGAATCTGTGATATATTTCACTTCCTTTATCTGGAGTTTCATTGCATCCTATGTCATGGTGTTACTTATTCTGGTGGTTGTTCTCTGGATCAACCCTCACTGGCGAAGAGTCTGGTTTTATTTTATAGAAACATGCCTCTATAGATGTTTTTACCCATACCTTAATGATGCATTCTATTAGAGTCCTTGTATTTGGAATAAATTGCACAAGCCTCCCTTGGACTTGTTAACTTGTGTTATATGTGGACGTTTAGATCTCTCCACTGTATTGTAAGCATGTATAATGTGTTGTTGCATTATTTATAATGCATATCTATTTACTTTGTTTCAATGTCATTTGCTACATATACAACTTACATTTTCTAAACCTCCCAGTTTATAACCTAAGAAGACCTACACTAAAAAAAGCAATAAATTGCTACTCCTAGTTTGTCATTTTCTAATTTAGCGCTAAACTGATTCAATTTATTGGTGAAATGGGAAATACTCAATTTTATAGAACTATGAATGTAAATAAGCAATCTTTTTTTTTTTGGCCAATATGTAAATAAGCAATCACCAAACCCATTAGATATTGTATATATAGAATTGAAGTACTTCTTAGAAACTTTTTTTTTTGTTTTGGCCAACACTTCTTAGAAACTTAGTAATACAGTGCATTAGAAATTTAGAACAATAGAGGAGTTCCAAAAATGGCATAACCAGTTAGGATAACCAAGTGCGACACAATGTGTGTTTGCTTAACTCCTTTGCTGAATATGATCAAACTACAATATTTTGAATTGTATCTACAAATAACAACAATTAGCTATTCAAGATCATTGATCAACTTCATTCCATATTCAAAGTCCACGCATGCCTTTGTATAAGGAAAAGTTTGACCGGAATCACCAATAGGCTTTCCCTTACAATCAAGCTTAGGTGGATTATGAAAACATGGTTCTATGGAGAAGTCTCGCAGACAAGTCGGATCTGTGATGTTCTTGTCTAAAAACTTGTGAAGAATCCATGGCTTCAAGGCTCCCAAACTTTGAGCCACATACCCAAAAGAAGACTCAGAGCTAGTCACCAAAACATCACAAAAACTTAATAAATATACCTCAGTCAAAGCCTTCACGTTATGGATGTTGTCATGAAACTTCTGATACTCTTCACTATTTTCCTGACAAACTCCTATTATCTCCCCGGTTATGGTTGGTTTTGACAAATACATAACCGTTAGATTCTCACCGAGATCTGGATACAGAGATGCTACAAAAACAGACTTCAAAGTCTGGTTTTTCCTTTGAGATGGTGCTGATTCTTGTGTGCTTAATTCTGGAAGCACCTTATTTTTTAGTGTGCATCTTAATACTTGATCCACCATAGCTTGATTTGAATTGAGGTCAGGATCAGATGCTCTTATTTGGATACCAATCCTCTCATCTGCTTTGGCAATGTATGCCTGATAGAACCTGCTGATCATTCCCCATGCCTCATTTGAAGGTTGAAATAGGTATCGCCCCAAATGATGGAAAACAGTGTCTTTCTCCGGGAACATTTTGCTTAGCTCTTGGTTCAAAGATGGAGTTATAAATAGAGAGGGTACAAAATACTGATCTGATGTCAAGATCAATATAGGAATCTTCCAGAGAAGATCTTGGCTATGATTACAGTGGAAGAACTTTTCAAGATCATTTTGGGTGTGTTGTAGATTTAGATGTAGAACCAATGGTGCAATTTGGCTTGAACTGTTTTCTCTGTCCTTATTCAGCACATTTGTATAGGTTTCATTGTGTCCTTGGTCATTTTTGAAGGGAAAGTCATTTGGCAATGTCCATGATGAATTTGGAAAAGGTTCACAAAACAGACCAACCATGTCAGTCTCAAATTCTACCATTAGCACTCTGTCTGTAAGGACAGCATACAGAAAAGCCGAAGCCATGCTCGCCATTCTGTTCCCCAAGTCACCAACTGGTGTCCACACAATGTAGTTACAAATTTCAGAAGTATAAGATCCATTGTTTATGGATCTTTTGAGCTCTGCCATGGTTTTGTTATAGAGTGTGGTGTGAGGTCCACACCTTTTGTGCAGATCTTCATATTTGCGAAGTTTCGTTATCAGATATGAAGAGGGTTTGTGAGGCGATGCTTTTCGGTATAAGTAGGTCTGAAATCTGCTGAGGCATGATGCTTCATCAACCCCAGAAGCTAGAAGTCCATCAAGCAGTTTCTCAGCAGCAACAGTATGATTTGTGATAGGTTGGGATGAATTACTTTTTGGAACTGTAAAATTGAGAGAATATATTCAAACAAAGTAAGCAAGTAGTAGAAAATGTACTTGCAACTTATCAATTCAATGCTCTTTCTGATTATATATATACAGCTTCTTGTTCCAAAAGTGTTTGAAATCAATGAAGAAATATCTTTAAGGAATGAAATGTAATCTTTTAGTCCATGAAATATTCCTAATTCTAAGAAATACATCTTCTAGCTAGCCCTTGAAAAAGTTTTACATTTGGGATGTAAAAAGCCTATGTGCATGCGCTGAGAATTAAATTATATCAAGTAAAAAAAATCCCAAAGATTGGATGACTTTATTTTAGAGTAAATTAACATTTTGGTACTTAGAAGATATGGTCACTATCATTTTAGTCCTTGATTTATTGAAATGCTTGATTTTATCTCCGAAAATCCTTGACTTGTTGCAAGTTAGTCCCTCAATGAATTCTCTATCACTGTTCAACACAATCCCTTGAAGGATTAAATTACTATAAGTCATGAACTTTTTAGGACTAAATCAATCATTTCAAAAATTTAAGGACTAAAATAACATTTCTCAAATAATTCGGGGACTACATTTTTATTTTACAAAACTGCAAATTATACTTGATGAACATAAGCTGATAATTACCTGGAGGTGAGACTGTATTATGAGGCTGAGCTGATGGTTCCAAGCCCTCATATGTCTTATTTTGAACTTTCCCTTCAAATAACTTGTCTTTAGAAAATCCCCCAAGATGATAAAAGATGGAGTCTCTGTAAGTGATAGTACATAGTATAATGAAAGCTGCACAAAAAACAGCCAAGGATGTTCTGTATTTGTTGGAGCTCAACCCCATTCTATCCATTGTGGCTTCAATGAAATTCATGACTTCTACTTTTGAGATTAAAATGAAAGCAAGAATCAGCAGAAAATGTAGATTATGAATGAATGGCACTATGATTTAAATCAATTAATTGCAGCGGTATATACCGCCATTAAATAAAAGTTATTGACTTTATTTGTGCTTGAAGCCAAAGGCCGGCTTGTGTGCTTCAGTTAAAGCCAAAATAATGCGAAGGAAACAAGAAAAAGGCTTGTTGATTATGAGGGATTCAAGTGGAGATCCCAAAGATTATCAGAAATAACAGAATTGACCATAAAAAACTATAGTATCTAGAAAGATTCAAGCAAAGCAAGATTCTTTATTCTTTATGTCATGGTTGAACTTTCAGTAGAAAACAAAATGGTCCATTAACCCTTTGACGCAAGAAAAATCCCCTCAAATAAATTAATATGAAGTATATTGCAAAACATTGGACATATAACAACCAAACAAAAGTTCAAAAGAGCCAACAAAGGTTGGCCCAGTTGTTAAGGAGTTGACTCACAACCCACAAGGTCATGAGTTCGAATCCATCTGTAAATGTAAATGTGAAGGCCTTGTGAATAGACGATCTAAAAGTACCTCTATAAGCAATTATAAAGCCTTGAGACATGTCTTGGTTTTAGTGAGCTCCCGAAATCCAAGTCACCTAAACTTTTTTTTTACCAAAAAAAAAATCACAAGAAATAAGAGAAAAAGGCAAAAATCAAAGTAGGCGCAAGAAACACATTTGAAAAAGTGACGAATTTTGATGGAAAGAGTTAAATAGTGAAACCAAACTCTAATTTTGGTTAAAAGAAGTGCCTAAAAATGGTGGACTCTTAAAATCAAACCGAATTACTCATTATATGTGAGATATAGGGTGTGTTTGGATTAGAAGTAGGTAATGAAATGATGATTTTATGTAATGAAATGGTAATGAAAAAATTATGTAATGAAAATGTAATGAAAATTGTGTTTGGATTAGTTTGAGATGTAATGAAAAAAATAGGATGTGAAATTATGAAGAAGGGTATGTAATGATTGTGGTTGGTTGAAATAAATATATGGTTTTTTTAAATTGTATAGGGGTAGAATTGATAATTGATAATGGAAATAGATAGAAATAAAAAAAATAATATTTTGACTTTTTGGTTGTGGTGGTTATGAAATGAAATGGTAATGAAATTGTCTCGGAATTTGTGCTAGATGTGAATATTTGTAATGAAGGTTGGAGTAGTACTATGTAATGAAATGAAAGGACCAAAATGTAAATAACATGAAAATTTTTAAAAACCTAC
>QANZ01014285.1:286359-303767 GCA_003254925.1 Chamaecrista fasciculata | reverse complement strand
GGGGTGAATAAGAAAAAGAGGAAGAAAAAAGAAAAAATGATGAGTGGAGAGAGAAAGTTGTAAGTGTAATAAATGAGGGTATTGAAAATTACTATTTTGCTAAATAGTTTTTTTATATTTGTATTAGAGTATAGGTAATTATAGGTATTTGAGTAGGGGTATGTTAGTAATTGGATATGAAATATGTAATGAAATGAGTTTGTAATGAAGTGATATTTTTGTAATGACTTTATAATTGGAAAACAAACACCCATATAGCACTGTAGCTT
Organism: Chamaecrista fasciculata; assembly: GCA_003254925.1. Lineage (NCBI taxonomy): Eukaryota > Viridiplantae > Streptophyta > Magnoliopsida > Fabales > Fabaceae > Chamaecrista > Chamaecrista fasciculata. The sequence continues at coordinate 303,498 of QANZ01014285.1, read as the reverse complement.
AAGTTATGTAATGAAAATGGGGATAATGAAATTGTAATGAAAAGATAATGGCCACCCAAACAGGCCCATAATATAGTAAATATCATAATAAATTCATAACATAGAATACACATCCCAGAATGTTGTTTTAGAAAATGGGTTAGTTTAATCCTATTTCATCTTTAGTTCTTCAGCCTATTGTACTTACTAATTTTTCCTGTAAATATAAATTTTCTGTTAAATAATTAGATGCATTTCAAATATTGATCAACATCATTAGCAGTTTAATGTCTCTGAAATTTTACATTTTTAGCATTAGAATGCACCAATTGAGACCACTTCAACAATTTTTTTAGCCTAGATTGTTCTTTTTAAAAAAAAAAAGGTAATTGTCAATTTATAGAGTACTAAATAAATAAATTCCACGTGCAAGAGAGAGTCTCATATTATACATGTGCAAATTCTAAATGATTCATCTAATAAACTTAATTTATAAGAAAATTAAAAAAATATATTCTTGGGAATTTCTCCACCTGCCTACTACAGTAAACCATTTCAAGAAGCAAAGCACTTTCTTCCTTACCCCACTGTGGATTCTCATCCCATCCCTTCTTCAAACAGATCATGCTTCAGATACTTACTAACTCACTATTTTCTCCTTTCACATCTTGGCTAGTCATGTTTCAGCTTTTGATATTAAACTCCAAAGCCAATAACCTATAATGGCAGTGTTATTTGTGACACCTCCACCTTTATTAAGGTCACTGCAATAGCAAATATTTAGTGCTTTTTGTCACTAATTTGCTACTTGTTAACCAGCTTCAATCCAGCACTTACATCTTCACAATGCACAATGTGAGGAAAAAGGGAAGTAAAATTCACTTTTCTATTGGCCTTACAATCATGCTTGGGAGGATAATGATGGCATGGCTCCATCGACAAGGCTTGTCGACACGGTGGATCAGGAATCAGTTGTTCTCCATATACTTTCTCCAGAATCCATGGCTTCAAACCTCCAAGACTATGTGCAACATACCCAAAAGTCGACTTGGGGCTGGTGATAATTGCATCACACAAACTCAGCAAGTATATTTCAGTCCATGCCTTGATGCTTTGCATGTTGTCATTCAACTTTTGATGCTCTTCATGACTTGGTTGATAAACTCTCACAACTTCCCCTGTCACTGTTGTGTTTGTCATGTACATAGCGCTTAGCTTCTCACCGTATTCTGAGTACAAAGATACAACAAGAACAGCCTTTGAGGTGGTGTTGTTGTTGTTCTTCAATGGAGATGTTTCAGACTTCTGCGTGTCTAATTCAGGTAGCAGCTTATGCTTATGGGTACAAGATAAAATTTCGTTAATGACAGTCTGATGGGGTGATCGACGAGTATTATATACTCGTATTTGGAGGCCAATCCTCTCATTTGCCTTGGCCAAGTGTGATCGATAGAATTTGGTAATGAATTCCCATGCTTCATTTGATGGGTGAAAAAGGTAGCGTCCCAAATGGTGGAAAATGGTGTCTTTCTCTGGGAACATTTTACCGAGCTCTTCCCTGAAGGATGGAATCAAGAAAAGAGAAGGGACAAAATATTGATCTGACCTCAAAATCAAGACAGGAACTTTCTGGAGAAGAACTTGGCTATGATCACAATGAAAAAAGTTGTTATGACCATCATGGGTGTGTTGAAGATTAAGAACTAGAAATGATGGCCATAACTCATTTGAATTTTTTGTCTTGTTTAGCATGCTTTCATATGTTTCGATAGGTTTCCGTCCTTTCCGATAAGGAAAATTCTGGGGTGACAACCATGATGAACGAGGAAATGGCTCACAAAAGAGATTAACCATGTCAGACCCAAATTTGACAAGTAGAACTCGATCTGTGAGTATGGCATAAAGGAATGCTGCAGCCATAGTTATCATTCTATTCCCCAAGCCATTGGAAGCTGTCCAGACAATGTATTTGCACTTTGTAGCTCCAACACTTTTGCTAGATTTTGTGTTCATTTTCATGACTTTGTCAAATGATTTGGCAAGAGGTCCACAACTTCTATGAAGTTGTTCATACTTACGTAGCTTGGATTTCAGATATGATGAGGGTTTGTGAGGGGATGCTTTGCGGTATAAGTAAGATTGATACCTGCTTAAGCACGATCCTTCATCAAAAGTGGGAGCTAGAAGTTCATCCAGAAGTTTATCATTGGTAACACTCGAAGATTCATATAAATTGTTACTTGAATTGGCAACCAACTGATTCTTTGGACCTGTAGATGTGATGGAAAATTTTCAAGTAGATGAAGAAAAGAACTAGAGATTTGCATTTTGCAATGCTACTGGAGTTTACAAATATGGTACTTGATTTAAGATTCAACTATTATAGAATTTTGTTCAAGAGTTATGGTATTTCAGGCTCCATGAAACAGAATGAAATAAATGAACTCATACTTCGTGCTTGTTCTCCAGATTCAATTGTCAGTTGGTACTATGTAACCCACCAAATGCCTATTCACATTCGAAGGAGTAAACATATAAATTGGTCCCAAAAGATACACGAGTTAACAACTCAATTCCTAAAATACTAGTTTACACTCTTTATTCTTTAATCCTTGAAAGTCATGGAATCAATATATTTTAATCCTTTTGTCCCTAGAAGTTAGCCCCTATAAATAGGCTTAAGAGACTGAACTGCATTGCCTCCACAATTTCAAGGCCTAAAGTGTGTAAACTATAAACTAATCTTTGAGGGATTATATTATCAACTCGTATAACTTTGAGGGATCAAGTTGTATGTTTACTCTATTTGAAATTATCTGAAGTTCTCAAAATTGAAATGGTGTCAGGAATGCCAGGTATAATAATTCTTAGATTCATAATAGTATTTTCTAGAAGGGCCCTTACAGTGATATAAAACAAGACAAAAATGATTTATGAAGAACAGAAAACAATGTTGTTACCAGCAGCATCTGAGATTGTTTTCTTTGGAATCCTTTCTTCTAATGCTTCAGGTGAACCATCTTTAGCATTTTCTCCCAGGACAGATTGACATACAAGGAGATCAAAGATGGAGTGTATAATCAGAATCAGACAAAGTAGCAATGAGTAAATGAAAAAAGTATATATATATATATATTGCATACAATGGCCTTACCTACCTCTGACCCTGTGGTATTCTGGCCTTGTCTTTCCCTAGCTTGAGGGATAATAACACTAGCATCTTCATCTTCTTTTACAACATTATTGGTAATATTCTGGACTCTTCCACCTAACACGTCATTCGTTGTGGAAAATTCCTCAACGAGATCAAAGATTGAGTTTTGGTATATCAAAGTAACCAAGACTAAAATGGAGAAAGCTGTGGAACCCACAATCAGGAATGTCCTGAATCTCTTGAAAGTACTCAACCCTGTTTTATCCATTATGGCTTAAGAACTTCCCAGCATTTTCTACATATCAGCTCCTTCAATAAACAAATTATGCAGCCAACTTCAGATATTAAGTTAATTGCTCACAATAAACAATGCAGGACACAAACACATAAGAAGATCCCTAAAATGAAAGAAGATCCAAATCCTGACAGTGGCAATTGCATAAACACCAGATTTTTAGAGTTTTCTGATCAAATTCAACGAATAAAACACAGAAGAGAAATCAAAATACTCACATTTCTATCTCAACGCCGAGAAACCTTGCGTTAAACATCCTCAATTCTCACAGGAATTTCATCGAACACTTTACCGACACATCCAAATGCACCGATTCACTTGCTGTGCAGTGTAGATCCTCAAGTTTCCTTCTTTTTCGCAGTTCGATTGGAAGACTGTAAGTGGGAGAAGGGAGCGAGAGAGAGAGAAAAGGAGGATTAAAAGAAGTTAAGTCTATATATTCTGAGAAAAATGGACTGCACAGTTAAAAAAATGAAAATCTTGAGCTATCAATTCAAAAGAATATAATAATTCCAAAATATTAAGAGACAGATGCTTCAGTTTACGTCATCGTATGCTTGCACGATTATAACAAAAGTATTCATGATTATTCATGCATCTATACAAAATTACAAACACCTATGTAGTTTGTAAGACATGAGGGAGTTTCCAAATTCATACACACAGATTTTGTTTTACGAATTTCTATGTCACCTTCAATCGCATTATAGCATGGTCGATACTCGATACTCGATACCTCTATGATTGATTGAGAAATCAAAGAAAAATAATATTTTTCGTTTTTAAAGTTTCAAAAAAGAGATCACTTTAGGAGTGACGTGGGTCTAGTTGAAATTTAATCCAACTCGTATCCAATTGGGTTGATTCCATATAATTGTACTCACTTTTTAATTTTGATATCCTATTGTACTCACTTAATTTGATGCTGTTTGGTTTGGGTCTGTTTTTTTTTCATTAGTTGGATCCATAAATTCGACCCAAAATCAGGCCAAAAAAAAACAGACCCAAATTAAACAGCATCAAATTAAGTGTTTGAACTTTGAAATCCCACGGGTTGAGAAATTGTCATCAAGGAAAATTTTGTGCTCTCTCGTTGTCAATTTGGATCCTAAAGTGCACTTTAGTTAAAGTACAGAGAGAGAAAGGAATAAGTAGAGAGAGAAAGTGAGTCTCATTGGCACTTTCTCTCTCTAATCTATTCATATCTCTCTCTGCACTTCACCTAAAGTGCACTATAGAGGATCCTATCTCCTTTTGCTGACGCTCTCGTAGAAACTCAAAGGCAAACCTGAAGCTTGGGCCGTCGCTGCTCAGCGGTGATGGCCCTCCGGTTCCTCTAGGCATGTTTTTTTTTTGCCCTCCTCCACTAGGGAGGTCTTTTCTTCCATTAGGGAAGTTTTTTTTTCTCTTTCATTAGGGAAGTTTCCCCCTTTGATTAAGAAAGGGTTTTATCTCCTCTTTTTGCAGTTTCTTCTTCAGATCTACGAGTTAAGATAAAGATTGAAGTGGAAAACGGTGGTGAAGATTGATCTCTCATAGAGGGATTTGGGGTGTGTTGCCTCTTGTCTATCTTCTGAGTTTTCTGTTTATTTGTTTGTAGATCTGATTGTATAGGAGATCTTGATCTGAATCTTTTTCTTTCTTGGGTGTGTTGCCTAAGATTTTATTTTCATCTTCTGTACTAATGATGATTTTCCGAGGAGTTGAGGACTATTTGTATTAGATTTTCTGATTCCTTAGTGCACTCCCTTTTCCTCCCATTTTTAGCTTGTAGAACGGGTGTACATATATCTCTCATGGCTTACCATGATTTGACCCAAAAAAAAAAAGTTGTACTAGTTTACGAAAGAAGTTAAGTTGTACTCACTTTGTTTTTATTTGTCAGGTAAAAGTGTTCTTGGTATCCCAAATGTCCCTCAATGTTTTTTTTTTTTGTCAATTATACTTTCAACGTTTCAATTTTTAGCCAACTATACCCTAATCCTTAACTAATTACATAATAGTCTAAAGTGTTTGTCATTTTTAACAAACAAGTCCTTAGAAGCCATTAGCAATTCTCCTTCTCTTACCCTAAAACCTCACCACCACACTTCATCATCGTTGTCTACTCTGTCCTCGTTTCGTCGACATGATCCTTCTTGTTGTCATCCTCAACTTCCTGGTCTCCCCTAAATTATGTTGTTATTATCCCTTTTCCTTCCCTTACAACCGCCTCTCTCACCCATCTTTTCTATTTTGCGCCTCTCTCCAAAGGGGTTTTGAAGTTACTTTACTTTTAAATTTCGACGACCACGACGGCACTGCCATCGAAGATTGTGTGTTAACGCCGAGAGCTAGAACTATTGGTATTTATGCTCGATTTCTCTGTATTCGAGGCTCACCGGCAAGTTTGTGTGTAGTTGCTTAAACCGTGAAAAACAGAGTGGAGAGATTTTTCTAGTTTCTCAATTGCAGGACCAGGTTCGTTAAAGATGACAAACATTCTGAATTGTTTTATAATGAGTTAGGGACTCATGTGAAAGAAAAATCTTGAGAGAGTGGGGGATTTCTAAATAATGAAAACTTTAGGACCTTAAAACAAAAAAAAATGTCCGGTTGGGATATAATTGACTCAAATGTGTGAAACATTGGGAGTATAATTGACCAAAAAAAAACATTAGGAGTACAATTGAAATTGACCTCATATGTTGGGGGTATCGATAATACTTTTACCTATTTTTTTATATCATGTACTATACTAATATTTCCATTATGTTGTGATTGTCAAAATGATCTTTTCTTAACCAAGATTATTAGTACATAACAACTTTTTACTTGTAAATATTTTTAATCTTGTATATATATACTAGGGGCTTTGTGTGCCCTAACGGGCATGCAAGTATTTATGTATAATTATAATAAAAATAATAATATTTGTTTTTTTCTATATATTTTGAAATATTTTTTGTAGATTTATTTTAGACTATAGTTTTATATGACCCATTACCATAAAATTGTAAAATCATAAGATCTTAAGATTTAAATCGAGATCTTAATAACATTGTTTAGGAGTCTAAGCCATTGATTGTGATTTTAAGGTAGATGGAATCAATGTTATTACGATCTCGATTTAATCTATTTTATACCTCTTTCGATTTTAAGTAAGAGCTCAATTTTAACAACATTGGATGGAAATGACTCAATGACTAAAGGTGAAACTTGTTGACAACTTTGTGGATCAAAACAGGAAAAATAAAAATAAAAAAGTTTTATGTACTAAAACATAATCTTGGGAAAATATTAGAGACCCAAATAAGGTTTTGGCCTTTAATATTTTACCCAGGAGGGAATCTCGCAATCCTAGGAATCATTATTATGGATTCTCTGTTTCTCCACTCCGGTCCCCTTCCCTCTAGAGCAAACGCGTCGCTCTCTATTCTCCCAACTGATAGGAAATAAAGAATACTATGAAATTATTTACATTTTACATATATATATATATATATATATAAGAAAATAATAGCTGAAAGTTGTAACAAACTAACAAGTCGATCCATAAATGGACGTTAGAGATTATTATCTGAAAATTCCCCCTAATATTCTTCCATATTTATTCCTCATTCTTACGTTTCCTCGAATCCATATTTCGTGATTTGGGTCTTTTTTTTTTCTTCTATCTAACTCCTGCTTCAAGCTCTCAACTTTCTTACTCTTTCAAATTCCTCTGTTTCTCTATTTTTGGAGAGAGATTGAAATCAATGGCTGTGCTGCCTATGGCTGCTTTGAGCGTTAAGCCTCACTGCATTGCTGATAGTAGCTTCAGAGATTCGGAAAAACCCATTTGCAGTTGTCCGATTCTGAAGGTTTCCTCTGTATTTGCTTCCTCTAATTCTTTCTGCATTCTTCGAAAAGGAAGGTATGAAATCTAGGATTTCTGGTTTCTTTTCTATTCGTTAACCTAATGTCATTCGTTCATTGATCTCTAATATGCTTGATTGCTGTTGATGCTTGAATTAAGTTCAATTGATACTCAAAATCTTGGTCAAAGTTCACTTTTGGTCTCATCCCATGTCATTTTTTGTCAGGTTTCAGAATTGGATTTATGTATTTGCAAAAGGTTTCATTTTCCCAAATATATGGGATTAATGGGTCACATATGAGACTAGTTCTACAACTTAACCAATAGATATCTGATCAATTCTGCAACTGACCCAAAGATATATAACCAAAAGTGTAACACCAGACCAAATCTGCAACCTGAGCAAAAGATATAAGACCAAAAGTGCAATAAAAAAAAGTTACGAGACCAAAAGTGAGTCTAAGCTTGAGGTTCGAGTTCGACTGCCCCATGGTTTTGTGTACATTTTGTGTCATAATTGTTTGTACCACCATTTTGTCAGATTGTCATCTTCAAGAACCACAATCGTCACACCACGAGCAACACCTATAACTAATGAGGAGGTATTTGGATATGATTGTGGCTAATTGTATGGATAAGCCATACTTCTTTCTCGTGTAAAGATATAAATTGGTCCCTAAAACACATAAGAGTTAACAACTCAATCCAAAGTCTAGTTTACACTAGATTAAAAGTTGTGGAAACAATATAATGCAGTCCCTAAAAAATGGGCTTAAAAGGACAAAATTGTATTGTGTCCATAATTTTCAAGGATTAAAGTTATTTTAGACTTTCAGGGACTGGGTTGTCAACTCTATATCTTTCAGGGGCCAAATTATTTGTTGTCTCCTTTCTTCTTTTTCTCTTGCTTGTTAACTGTGATCAGTGAAATGCTTGCTTTCAATGAATGCTGTGATGAACAGAATGAAAGTCCAGGAGGGACTGATACAGTTCCTACTCCCGACTTTCTAATTGATCTAGAATCTGATCCGGATGCAACTGTGGTGGAGATAATGTTTGGTGATTGTCTCGCGGCTTTTCTTGACACTGTAAGCCATCCTCTTAGAATTTGTGAAGAAAGCAGGTTTTGTTATTCTGTCATTTTGTTTCATCAATGCATGTTTTTGAATTTTTTATAATCTTCATTTTAAGAAAATTAGAGGGTGAGCCTTGGCGCAACGGTAAGGTTGCTGCCTAGTGACCAAGAGATCACGGGTTCAAATTTTGGAAACAGTCTCTCTGCAAAGCAGGGGTAAGGCTGCGTACATCTTGACCTTCCTCACATCTTGACCCTCCCCAAATCCCACCTAGTGGGAGCCTCGTGCACTAGGCCGCCCTTTTTTTTCGTTGTAAGAAAATTGATAGAAATAACTATCTCTTCATGGGAGACAGATGAATGCTTTAAGAAATTTGGGGCTTAATGTGGTCAAAGCAAATGTCTATCTGGATTCCTCTGGCAAGCGCAGCAGGTTTTCGATCACGAAAGTGTAAGTCTTACATATATGAATATGAATTTTAGCAGTTGTTGTTCCTATGATATACCAGGGGATCTTAATTTGCAGTTATACTGGTACAAAAGTGGAAGAACCAGGGTTGTTAGAGGCGATTCGCTTTGCAATTATACATAATATGAGTCATTATCGCCCGGTATTCTTCTGAACTACCCTCCCTTTCTAATCTTTAGAGCATGCTTTGGTTTGATTCATATGCACCAGCCATTTCGCTGCTTCAAAATAGTGAATTATTTCAAACTGGTGGCCTAGGAATCAACTATCCTGCGAGAAATCGGACCAAATTTTGGATCATTTCCTCCGAATGACCAGGTGATGATTCTTTATCAAAGAAGCTTTCATCATAAAAATACAAATTTATTATTCATTTTAACCAGATTTGAAGTTAGAAGCTGTATGAACCAGAACTTGTGGCTAGAGAGGTTATTTGTATTACTATCATAATGTTTCTTATCATGCACAGAATGTCACTTAAGCAGCAAATGGTTTCTCCTTTGAGATAAAGATAACCTTAAACAAATGATAAACACACCCAACAAAATGGATTTTTCTAGCATATTATCATAATCATAGTGACAGCTAAGTTTACCAACTACTAGAGAGTTCAGCAGAAGTTTATAACCATTGAATTATACTTTGAAGAAGTTGTGGTAATACCTGATCATTCATCTCATGTACAGACATACTACATTTGTTGAGTTGATTGAAGAAATACTATCTGCAATCTTGGCCCCATAAAACCTGTTTATAAATTTTTGGCATGTTTCAGGTTGAGGTGTACGTAGACACCCATGTAAGAGTCTCCGGTGATGGCCCAAATCGAAGGTAATGCATACCTCTTCTTCATTCTCATTATTATGATAGCTATTATGATCCCAACAAAGTTGAATGGCTAAAACTCACAGAAACATAGTGTTCTTGGCTATATAGATTCTATGTTGTTGGTTACTTGCTTAGTTGTTTATCCTTTTGCAGTTTGCTTTCTGTGAAGACAACTGATAGGCATGGATTACTAGTAGATCTTGTAAAGCTTGTGGCAGAAGCTAAGGTTACTGTGGAATCTGGTGAATTTCACACAGAGGTAACAACAGTACAGCCAAAATATGCAAATTTATTTCTTTGGTTAAAATGTCTATATCATCTAAAGATCTTTAATTTGTTGCTGAATCTTCGCTCTTGGCCAAGGCAAAGTTTCATCTCAGCTACCGCGGTAAAGCACTCCCTGAAACTTCTGAGAGGGTAACTTTAACTTGGTTCTTAATAATCTTATGGAATGGAATCAATATTGGTTCATGCATCATTTAAACTTTTCTGTTTGAAGTCTGAACTGATTTAAAATTTTTCAGGGTCTTTTTTATACCTTATATTATAACTTGACACGTGACACCTACTGAGGAAGCCTTAGCCAGTTTGTGACTGCCTGCTTATGTTGGGTATTTGCTTTTAGGAATATCCGTTCCTTATTTATCAGTTTTTTTTTGTAAATATTTTAGATATCCCTCTGTTAAGGGAATGATTATTTATTTATTTATTTTTTCTAGATTTTATGCTTTTCCTGACTTTTAGCATCTTCATATCATTTCGGTTTTTGACTAATAAAATATGCTTTTGCTGGTATACGCTCCTCTTCTGCGCTTCTGTTTCTTTTTCTTTCATTCGCCTATATTCTTAAAACCTTCAATCAACAAAAATGTTAGATGGAATTATAGAATGTTATATTTATATTCATTTACCTCATTTAAAGGAGACATAAGTGCTCAGTTAAACAAAATTTACAAACTACAAAAGACCAGAATGTTTTAATTGTACAAAACATTTTGGTCTCTTCAAAACTACCATAACTTTTATGGTTGGGTTTAAAATTAGATCTTCTCAATTTTTCTCTAAAATTGACTGATGTGCAAGACCCACACTCATGGCAAAATGCATCCTTTTAGTAGATCTAACACTTAATGTTGTCAATTATTTCCTCTGTTTCTTTCTTTCTCTCTCTCTCTCAATTACTTTAGGATACCCATAATTCAGCTGATCCTCTTCCTTCCTTCTACTTAGTCAAAAATCTCGAGGATCAACAAAAATTACTGGTGAAGTGGGCCTAGACATGGGCCAATCAAACGGCCCATGATGGTCAAGTTTCTTTATGCACCACATGTCCTCAGCCCATGAGAACTTCCTCCAATGTGGGACTGTCTCTGAAACTGGGTCCCTTAGGCCCAATTCAGCAACAATGGCCTTACACCCACCATCATCCCTAGCCATGTTATGCACAAAATCACACAAAGACCTCATAAGACACCTACCCTTCTTCCCTTCCATGTGTAATCCGTACAAGAAATAAACCCCAAATGGCCTAAACACATCAGGAAATGAAGGTAGCCTCAGCCATGGCATCCATGCATCCAATAACCTTGTACCTTTACAGCAAGCATGTGCTAGTGGTGACACACCCTTCACTTGCAATTTGAACACTTCCTTTGTGTTCCACACACTTAGTATGGCAAAACTTGGAGGAAGAAGCCCTGATTTTGGATCCCACTTGGAGAGATGCTTCTTGGGGATGGCCATGAAAGTGCCTAAATTGAGCTTGTTAGACAGAATCAAGTTTATGTCTTTTGGGTAGAATTCTGAATTGGCAAACAAATTGTTATATATGGACCCAGCGACACGTGGTGGAAGGAAAACCATGGCAATGCTTGAGCTTATGGGTTTGTAGTGAGCATGAACAGGTTGTACTAGCATGGTTAAAGTTCTGAACTTTGAGTAGCCACATTTCTTTGTGAACAAATTGATAGAAGGCTCATTTGTACAGTCTGTTGCTATATATGCATACTTCGCTCCATTTTTCTTGCACCACTCCTCTAAATGCTCTACTAACTTTGTGCCAATTCCAAGCCTCCTGCATATTTTGTGGCCATTGTTTATATAAATTAGAGTGAAGTTATAAATTGGTCTCTGAAAAATGCACAAATTAACAACTCAATCCCTAAAAGTCTAGTTGATACTATTTAATCTCTAAAAGTTATAAAACCAATATATTTACTCAAAGTTCTAAACTTTGAGTAGCCACATTTCTTTGTGAAAGTATACTAGTTAGTCCTTAAAGATAGACTTAAGGGACTAAAATGTGTGTAAACTATACTTTCAGATATTGATTTGTCAACTCGTATATTTTTAGAGATTAAATTATATGTTTACTCTATAAATTATATATAATGGAGATTGATTGGAACGGAATCAGAATGAAGAGCAGGAAGATGAGGATAACTTGAACTGAATAATTATTATAATAAAGTAGACATGTGTGGACCAGAAGAAAAATCAAGACATCCTATTCAATGACTAGTTTCTTAAAAAGCACTGTTAGTGGATACAAGTGTCAAGGCCGGGCTAGCTTTGCTAATGCTTTTTTACTATTCCATGATACGAGGAACATATATTACATGTCCTTTTCCTTAGAATCTAATACCCCTACATATCTTATTCTTTTTTCTGGATTTGCCCTTATTCTGTAAAGTCGGAATGAAATTAGAACCAAGAAATCAATCACAATGTAAAAGAGAGAAAAAGGAAGGATAAACAAGCAGCACATTTTCTGAACCCAACACTTGTGACTGGTTTATATGAAAGTCACGTTTCTGTGGATTCCTTTGGAGGCATTGAAAAACCATTGAAACCAAAATCACATGGAGAAAATGAAGTGGAACAAACCTATGTGTAGGAGAGACCCTGAGCCCCAAAAAATATGCCACCTTTACATATACTGAACTTGCTCTTTTCACTGTTTTCACACAACCCCTTATCAACCCAACTACCTCTCCTTCTTCTCCGTATTCTGCAACCTGCTTTCAACAAATTTTCAAGCAATCATTGAGCTTTCAGTTTCAAATCATGGTGTCAGTCAGTAATTAAGGAGATGAATATGACTTCTGAAATGCTGTTATCTGAGGCAAAGATTATAAGCTTAACAAAATTAAGCATATTTGGTGGCCAATCTTAAGTTTAGAAGTAATGTTCTGGGCCTTCACTTGCACAGTTTCACCTTTGGAATGCATTCAAGGCATTTCATTGGCTCCCTAACAGCATGATATGTATTTTGACTAATCTATTTGACAAGTCACAATTTGGCAATATCTCAACAACCACCTCACATGTGGTATATTTAGTCAAGATTCACTAACAACCCACTAAGAAGTCTATAACTACCTGCTTATATTTTGGTACTACCTTATAAAAGCTCCAAGGCTCTCTCTAAACATTCTCTCTCTATTCATTATTTATACTCTCCTAATTTGATTGCCAGAGTCCACGTGGAGCTTGAACTCCCTCATGATCCTGACTCTTTGTTATTTTGCAGGAACTCTTCTAATTAAGGAGTACTTATGACAAACTTAAGATTTATCACTACCTATTGATGTTACTGTTTTTTCCACAAAAGAAAAGTGGGGGAAAGTTTAGAATTTTGACTACTTCTTACCAGCATGATATGTATTGGAAAGTGACGAATACGGCATATGGGGTCACCCATAAGGTCAGTGACAAGTGATGGCTTTCCTCTCTGCCCAATTTCACAAAGACTCTCCATTTTCTCCACTGCCACTTTGTGTCTCTCTTCATCATACTCTCTTACCTTCACCACCTCCTCCAATGGCTTCTCCTCCCTCTCTAATGGCAGTCTTGGCCAGCTTTCAGCAGCTATCTTCTGAGACATAGTGAATGAATCACTACAAGAAAACAGAGAAAGAAGGCTAATATGTATGTATGTATCTATGCCCCTTGCTTCTTCTGGTTTATACTAGTTCAATGTCTATTTATAAGATGTAAATATATCTCTCTATATATATGTGTGTGTACACACACTCACACATCTTAGAACCCCAGGAATATACTGACGTGGCACCTCCCCAAAATTTAGTAGACCTTTATTCTTTTGGGGAAAAAAGAAAACAAAATCTAATCGTTCATTCTCTTGTTTCTATTATGTATTACATCATATGCTCCTATCCTTTTCTTTGGATGTAATGAGGGATCCAATACATGTCCATATCCATATGATGTATTGTTGAGACTATATTCTGTTTTCTTTCTTTTTTTTCCTTTCTAAGATAATAATAGAGTAATAGACTAGAGACATTATTTCAATTATTGTTAAAATTTCCAAGCATCTTGTCTGCACATTAATTTGACATAAAGAAAAAAATAAAAAAAGGACTGGTTAAAATATACAGCGCCTTTCTTCTCCTCACATTCACAATCTGAAAAGTCAATTAAGGGATAATCATGAACAATAATAATGATAGCAGTAGCAGTTTAAGGTAAGGTCTTTCTTTGTCAATGTAAATGTCCTTTCTTGCAAGTGGAAGTGTAGTTATCTTTATCTTAACTGTTTAAGGCTTGAAAAATATCTCAGGATTAAAATTAGAAAAAGCTCTCTGTTCATACTGCGAAAGTAAATCATTGAAATTCAGAAGACTAATTAAAGCATCTAGTTCGCTAATCTGCTTTTTATTTCTCTTTCTTGCAGTTAATAGTAATCTTTAGAATCATGGAGGCAAATAAAGTTCTTATAATCACCCAAGCATTTGAACCTTACACTTAAGAGACACTAATCCCTTCTTAAATGATAGGTCTTGATTTTTGTTTTAGTAAACTTAATTTTTCTTTTTTAAGAAAGAAGGGCAAGCACATGAATAAAGAGGAAACTTACTCTTCGGTCCCTGAATTTGTTCCAAAATTACTATTTAGTTTCTGGATATTGAAATTATATGATTGTTTTACAAATGTTAACTATTTAATCTTTGAAACATTTATGTAGAGACTAAATAATTGATGTTTGGAAAAAAAAAATCTTAACAAAAAAGTGTAATTTTATTATTAAGGGACTAGTTCATAATTTTAGAACAAATTTAAGGACTAAAAAAGTAAGTTTTCTCCATGAAGAAATTTATTTTTTGGTTGGCGACTTAAGAAATATGCATAGCTTCTAAACACTTCTTAGTCATTTGAGCATTAAGAAACTAAGTAGTAAAAAACTTTGAAGAACTGAATTGTGTATCTCTAAAACTCAAAGTAATTAAATTATGTACTTTTCATAGACCAAAAAGCACATTTCCTCTTTACAAATCCTACTCTGAAATATATATTTTTTCCCCTTATCATATTACCCTACTTTGATCAATTATTGGGAAAGGTGGGATGAAAAGCATGCATGGGTTTCACCATGATTTTGGTGAACAGGTGGGATGGTAGTGTGGGTGGTGCTAGTCATCATCATCATCTACACACATACACATACTATGAACTTCTTTTTTTTCAATTCTTATCCCACAAATCTTTTGTTTGGTTATGTCTTAAAGAATAGTGCCAAATGTTGTAGAAAGCACAAGTGTTTAGATGGCTACATCCCTAGAACCTTCCCTTATTTTGAGAGGCTGAGGTGTCTCCTTCCCAAAATGGGGTGAAGTTTGGTGCTTCACAATGTGGTCCAAAAGTACTAGAACATACCAATTTGAGAAAGGAAAAGTTAATATTGAATTTTGAAAACATAGAGAGACCTATGATTGGGGGTGGTTGCCACAAATGATGCATACAAATGGTACAAAAACAAAAGAAAGTGTTTGGGGTTTTGACATGAGAAACAGAGAAGTGATGATTCAGAGGAGATGAGAGTAAGCAAGATTTTGATTTGATTTGATTATTAGGGTTGAAATTGTTGAGTGTGAAGTATCACCAAAATGTGAAAGGTGATCAGAAATAGTGAAGGAGACCCTGATTTGTCATACTAAGAATCCATACAAAACAAAACAACCTTATCTTGGATCACAAGTTGCCATAACATCATGAGTCATGACATGAGGAAGCTATTTGGGCTGTACATGTGGCATCAATGAAAATCATCAAACTTTCAAATTTTTGGTAAATAATAGTCCTGCCGTTTATCACCCATTTTCTCTTTTTCCCATACCACCATGTTTTCTTCTTTAATTTTTCTTTATAAAATATCAATTTAGTCATTATATTATATAGATGTTGTTATTTTTGTTCTTGAACTATTGAAATATTTGATTTAATTGATGAAAATTCATGAATTATTACAATTTGATACTTCCAAGGACTGAGTTATACACTAATAATGCGTTCCCATAAGGACTAACTTGCAAACAACAACAACCAAAGCCTTATCCCACTTGGTGGGGTCGGCTATATGGATCAACTGACGTCAACGTGTTCTATCCTTGCACATGTCAACTTTAAGGTTATTGATAGTTAGATCTTTCCAGATAATTTTTTGGATAGTTTTCTTTGGTCTTCCCCTTCCTCGGATTATAAAATTTTCTAGCATTTGATCAACTCTGCGTATCGGGGCCTCTAAAGGTCTTCTTTGCACATGCCCAAACCACCTAAGGCGTGTTTCGACCAATTTCTCAATGATAGGCACCACACCAACCTCCTCTCTGATAACCTCATTCCTGATCTTATCCTTAATAGTATGACCACACATCCAACGAAGCATTCTCATCTCAGTCACACTGAATTTTTGCTCATGTTGCCCTTTTATCGCCCAACTAACTTGCAACGAATTATAAATTTTCAAAAATTAAACCAAGCATTTAAAAGAAATCAAAATTAAAATGATAGCGCTCATATAATTAAGAGACTGAAATATCAATTCATTCTTTTTTTTCCACAAATATTCTTTATTAGAAATACTCTCAGATATTAGACATGAGTATATCTCTCAAAAAATATTCAAATTTGAATCCATCACTATGAGAAAATAGTTTCTCCCACTTACTTAATTCTCTCAAATGTTGTTTTTTTATTATTATTATTGCTTGTTCGTTTGCTTCAATTCCATGGTGGAGAGTAGACTAATGAGAAGTAAAGGAAGAGATATATACCTAGCAATCATTCTTCAATATTTATACATTTATATATATATATATATATATATATATATAGTCTTGTTGAATCATTCTTGCTTGAAGATAAATGAATATGTTGAAAGCCTTGAGAAGAGAAAAAGTAAAAGAATTTATGCACATTCCCTTCTTAAAAATCTAACTTTATTTACAAAATAAAATTCCATGTTTTAATATTGTTAGATCCCTAAAGATTAGGATTGAACTGAGGAACTTCCATGGGGTATATATAGTACGAAGGGTGAATCTTTTGACAACTAATCAATCACAATGATTTTCCTGCAAAACATATTAATTAGTATATATAAAAAGATTCAATTTTAAACATTATTTTGGCGGCTTCCACTTTTTTAAAAAAAAAAATCAATTCTAATATATAATTCAAGATTTGTTTTTTTTTTTTT
>QANZ01014285.1:239295-286071 GCA_003254925.1 Chamaecrista fasciculata | reverse complement strand
TATCTGTTATTCACACCAAAGTCGTTTAAATACACAGACATTAAGGGCAAAAATGTAAATTCCTCCTAACCACCTGAAACTAATTCTCGAACTAATTCTAACAGAAAAATGGAAATGATCCTGTACATCTCTGCTCACTAAGGCTAAATTACACCAAACTGAAACTGTAATTGTACACGTCATCACCCCCCCCTCAAGTTGGAGACTGATGAAAACTTCGCAGGCCCAACTTGGAAAGAAAATGAGAAAATTGAGGAGCAGCTAAAGGCTTTGTGAAGAAATCAGCAAGTTGAACTGATGAAGAAACATGTTGAGGATGAACAAAGCCAGCTTTGAACTGCTCTCGAACCATATGACAATCAATGGATAGATGTTTAGTACGCTCATGAAACACTGGATTCTTCACAATATGAATGGCAGCCTGACTATCACACCAAAGGGGAACTGGAGTAATAACAGGAATCTGCAGATCTTTAAGCACATAAGAAATCCAAAGTAATTCACAAACTGTTGTTGAAAGAGCCCTGTACTCAGCTTCTGCAGAGCTTCGTGAAGTAGTGACTTGCTTCTTTGACTTCCAGGAGACAAAGCAATCCCCTAGAAATATACTATAACCAGTAATGGACCTTCGTGTATCAGGACAAGTAGCCCAATCTGCATCACAATAAGCATTAAGAGACAAAGAAACTTTAGGATTAAAAGGATAAAACAATCCTTTTGCAGGATCATTCTTAAGATAGCGAAGAATGTGTAAAGCAGCTTCCCAATGACACTTATGTGGTTGATGAACAAATTGGCTGAGCTGCTGTGTAGCAAATGTGATATCAGGACGAGTAAAGCCCAAGTATAAAAGACGACCAATTAACCTTCTGTATGGACTAGGATCAGCTAACACAGTAGAATCATCAGTATGAAACTTGATAGACTTAACCATAGGCACATCAGCAGGTTTAGCACCCATTAACCCAGTATCCTGAAGAAGATCAAGGACATATTTTCGTTGATTAATATACATGCCAGCAGAGGATCTTGCAATCTCCAAACCAAGATAGTATCTAGCAGGACCAATAGTAAACTTGCTGTGAAGAAAATTTTTGATATTGTCAATAAGAGGCATTGAAGGACTTAAAACCAAAATGTCATCGACATAAATGAGTAGAGCAACAAAAGTGGAACCTTCACCCTTGGTAAACAAACAGTGATCATGAGAAGATTGAGAAAAACCAGAATTCTTAAGCATAGCAGTGATCTCCAAATTCCATTGTCTTGAAGCTTGTTTAAGACCATACAAGCTTCGTTTAAGTTTGCAAACTAAACCATTTTTAGCTTTATCATAACCAGGTGGAGGACTCATATATATATCTTCATCGATAAAACCATGTAAGAAAGCATTGTTAACATCAAATTGATGTAGCAACCAGCCTTTAGATGCAGCCAAAGCAAGAAGAAGTCTCACAGTAACATTTTTAGCCACTGGAGAAAAACTATCAGTATAGTCTAAACCTTCAATTTGATTAAAGCCCTTAGCCACCAATCTAGCCTTATATCTCTCAATACTACCATCAGCCTTGAGTTTAATTTTATATACCCATTTACAGCCTATTGGCTTCTTACCAGAAGGTAAAGGCACCAAATCCCATGTGTTATTTTGCTCTAAAGCATCAATTTCTTTTTGCATAGCATATTGCCACTCAACAGAATTTTTAGCATCTTTATAATGTTGTGGTTCAATGACAGAAGAAATATTTCCTAGAAAATTAAGGTATTCTGGAGAAAAAGAGGATGGATAGACAAAAGGAAAAGAAGGTGGAGTAAAAGAAGTGGGCTTATGAATAGAACATTGGACATAATCCTTTAACCAGGATGGTTGATTTTTCTCCCTAGTACTCCTTCTAACAGGTATAGATGAAAGAGAACCAGAAGAATTTGTAGAAACAGAAGGAATTTCTGGAAAATTTGATGATTCAGAAGATGATGAAGGAATATTAGGAGGTATAGAAGTAGGTGAAAGAAAGAAAGGTGTGGCAGAATCAGAATTATCCTGAACTGGACAAGGTAAAGGAGTAGTAGAGGATGGAGAAATATGAGCATAAGGAAACTGAGTCTCAAAAAATTGAACATCTCTGGAAAGAAAAATCTGAGAAGTGGCTAAATCAAAGACTTTGTAACCTTTACAATAAGGAACATAGCCAAGAAAAATGCATTTCTTAGTACGAGAATCAAATTTCTTTCTAGAAGGACTGAGATTAGAAACATAGCATAAGCAACCAAACACTCTTAGTTTGGTATAATCAGGTTGCTTGGAAGTCAGTTTAAAATAAGGACAATCCCAAGAAAGAACAGAACTAGGAAGTCTATTAATAATATGAGTTGCTGTCAAAATAGCCTCTCCCCAAAATTTAGAAGGTAAACTAGCATGATGAAGTAATGCTCGAGCAACCTCCACAAGATGTCTATGCTTCCTTTCCACTACACCATTCTGCTGAGGAGTATACACACAACTCCTTTGATGAACAATACCAGAATCAACAAATAACTTCTGACATTCTTTACTTAAAAAACTCACTGCCATTATCTGTCCTTACTGCTTTAACAGTAGTCTTATAATGATTATGAACATACTTAAGAAACTGATCAATCAAAGCCACAGTTTGTGTCTTGGAATGCATTAAAAATGTCCAAACAGCACGAGTAAAATCATCAACAATAGTGAGAAAGAATCTAGCACCAGAAATTGACTGAACATGATAAGGACCCCATATATCCAAATGAATAAGTGCAAAACAAGAATCAGTATGAATTGTACTTGATCCAAAAGGTAAACGAGTTTGTTTTGCACTATGACAAGCATCACATACTGCATTACTGTCTAACTTGGCATTTATTGGTAATTTCTGTAAAACAAGAGAACTAGGATGACCTAGTCTATTATGCCAACAAACTGAATCAACAGCATTGTTACAACCAGAAATTGCATTACATCCATCAACTTCTTGTAAAAAATATAAGTGTTTCTGCACTCTTCCTGATGCTACCAGAACTTTACTCTTCTGGTCCTGCACCATACAACCAGAAGGAGTAAAAATAAAACTCAAATTGGCAGCAGCAGCAAGTCGATGCACAGAAATGAGATTATATTGAAAACCAGGCACATAGAGCACTGAATTAAGAGTTAATTGGGAAGTTATAGGAATATCACCAATCATCTTGACTGTCTTAACAGATCCATCTGGTAGAATAACAGTATTTGAAGAAGCAACAGAAGATATATTGGAGAAAAGAGACAAATCTCCAGAAACATGATTAGATGCACCAGAATCAATTATCCACTTAGCAGAAGATGAATTAGAAACAGAAGAAAAAGTACCAAAAGTACCTGCGAAATCTGTGAAACAGCTAGTGTTCATGATGCTATCTTCAGCAACAGCCTTGCCTTTCACCATCTTTTGCATTTGAGCAATAAGATCTGAAAGAACAGACACATCTGCAGATTGCAAGTCCTTACAAGAATCATCAGAAGAAAGATTAGTCATATTATTAACATGATTCTGTGTTTTCTGTGATTTCTGGTTCTGAAAATCCTTGAACCAGTCAGGATAGCCATGCTTCTTAAAGCATGCTTCCTCCAAATGACCATTCTTATGACAATGAGTACAAAATCGATCAGCCTTCTTCATATCTTTCTTCTTAGCAAAATTCTTATTATCAGAAAAATCCTTAGTAGCAGTAGAAACCTTGACAGCTAAAGCACTATGCTCAGGATTAATTGCTGAAGAAACAGAACTAGATCTTTGATTCTCTATACGAGAAACAATAGAGTATGCTTTGTTAAATGATGGAAGTGGATCCATCATTAGTATAGTACTGGTAACAGCTTCATAAGAATCATGCAATCCCATTAAAAATTGCATGACCTGATCAGAAATATCAACCTCATCATTTGACTGCCTAGCATCACAAGTACATCCAGCACAGACACATTTCTTTCTAATCTCCAAACAGTGAAGTTCTTCCCAAAGTTTTCGCAAATTATTAGAATAGACAGCCAAAGAATCAGTACCTTGTTTCATATTTGTTAACTGTTTCTTGATATTAAACACACGCATTTTATCACTCTGTCCAAATTTTTCCTCTAATTCAAGCCATAAAGCTCTAGCAGATGAAGTATAGACATACAGATCAGATAATTCTTTCGTCATAGCATTTAAAAGCCAAGATGTTACCATTGAATCGACTGAACTCCATTGAAGAAATTCATCCGAAGATTCATCAGCAGGTCGAACACAACTTCCATTAATGAAGCTAAGCTTGTTCTTAGCTTTAAGTGCAATACAAATAGAACGACGCCAGATAGTGAAATTATGCATATCCAAAGGATTAGTTACAAGCTTAAGACCTGGATTATCAGAAGCATGAAGAAAGTATGGATTCTTACGCAGAATTACATCAGACACAGAATCACTACTGGAAGCAGGTAAGGTATTGTGTGTAGTAGCAGAGGAATTATCAGAAGTAGACATGACGAAGTAAGGAAGAAAAGAAAGAAGATAGAAGAGTCGAATTACAGAATTTTAGGAACGATTTAGCTCTGATACCATGTGAACTATTAGGAATCGTAGAGAAAAGCGGAAGAATGTAGGAAAATGAAGAAAGAACTTATCTGTTATTCACACCAAAGTCGTTTAAATACACAGACATTAAGGGCAAAAATGTAAATTCCTCCTAACCACCTGAAACTAATTCTCGAACTAATTCTAACAGAAAAATGGAAATGATCCTGTACATCTCTGCTCACTAAGGCTAAATTACACCAAACTGAAACTGTAATTGTACACGTCATCAATTAGTTAATTTATCATTTAAATATACCATTTATTGTTTTTCTTTTGGCAAAAGTACAATTACTATTTTGGTACTTTATGTTAGGAGTTAGATTCAATTATGTCCTGTACATTCTACTAAATCAAAAGATTAGTACTATAAAAATTTCTACTTTCTTGCAAGTCCATTATTGTATGTGCACCTTGTCAACAAGGATAGCAGATCATTAATTAATAATTACTCTACAATTAACTAGTTATTATCATCCATCAAAACATGTTTGAACATAATATAGGTGCTAAAATCATGTAAGGTGATCATTATATGGACTAGAAGATTATGGGCTTGCCATAGTGGAATCCAGCTACAAATGTAGGCCTTGTTCCTTCTGGATGATTATTAAGTTCATGATGGGTGAAGTAAATATGTTTTATCCAAGCTAATGATCTTAGATATATCAGATAAGAGATGAAAGATGTGAAGGACTGATGATTTTCTTTAAGCCTTAGCTTTTTATAATTCCAAGGATAGAGGGAAATTAAATTAACCCTTGTGATTCTGATTATTTTGCAACAATGCAGGAGTTGGTGAGCTACCAAGGGTTGACTAATTATTATTGAAGTTCAATTATTAAGAAAAATTCAGAACTTGGAAGAATCAAGAATGCCATCATTTTTTATAGAATATAATGTCCATTTGCTTTTTTTTTTTTTGTACACAATTCACTTCCATGTCTCTCTTTGAAGTTATAATTTGCCAAAATAGTCTTATTTTATTCAGTTTTAAACAGAGAACCATATATATATATATATATATATAAAGTGAGCCTTCAAATTCAATGTTGATTAATTAATTTACTTGGGCTTAATTGATTGCTATTTTTTTATTTAAAACTAGTTAAATGTATAGCTCAATAAATATGATCATAATATATGCGAATTTTAAATGTGATTAAATAAGTTTAGTCTGAGCTTGTAACTGAACTTTGAACTCAATAGTAATGTGATGAGAAAATATAAGGTCAACTATTCATTATGTATGGGTGACTATCAGTCCTCAACATACACAATAACTTATCTAAAATTGGGTGACTATTAGTCTTCTCTCTTATCTAAAATTGACCTAACCTTCAAGCTGTCACTAAAAATAGATAAAGAGAGGAAGATCAGTCTTCACATGATTGATTGATCACATCTTAAAAACAATCAAATTATAACTTCAACAGTTATATTGATTTATTGTTTAAATTATTTTCTTTTTGGTGTTCTTCTAGATTCAGCTATGATCTAGTGGTTATAAAACTTTTATTACATTCAAAGGATAGCTTTCTTTTTCTTTCTTTTTCCTATTAAAAGTAACAGATTAATTTAATAACTTGAACAACCACTCAACACTCAACAATATCCCTTTCTCCCCATTCCTTCTCTTCCCAAAGGAAAAAGACAAATACAAATGCTAGATATATAGTCTTCTATTATACAAAAGCTAGGGACACATTAAAACTTTGGATTGCATTTTTCACAGCTTCAACATCAATATCAATTAACTTCCCTGTCTTTGATGATATTAATGTGCATTTCTTCTCTTCAGCTTGAGGAACAAACAGCTTCCCCTTCTCTTCTGAGCCAAATAGTCCAATACTACAACAAGAGCAACAATAGGCACATGTCACACTCATTCTCTTGTAGTTACATTGCATCAATATGTCTCAAAATTTATGCTGAGAAAGTTCTTTTTAAAATGTTACAAGTAATTTATCTTATTCATGAAATTACCTGGGTTTGTCGCGTGCATTTGCCAACTGTATGGCGGCTGTGTTTGTAGCTATTACCCCAGCTGAGTCATTTATAAGAGCAGCCATCTGAAGCATAATTGGATTTTCCATCAGTATATATGGAAACTTCAGAGTGTTATTCATTTGATGTTTATGAGTTTAGACTTGAATATGATTTCTTTGGTGTCTTCACCTATGATTTTTCTTTGAGTAAATGATCTATTTAGTCCTTGGATTTATATGGGCGTATTGATTTAGTTCTCGAATATTCATGACTCTCTGCAATTTAGTCCTTATAGGGACTCAGATGTACGGTATTCATGGACAGACTAACTTGCAACAAGTCATATGAATTTTTGGAATCTAAGTTAAGAATTTCAATAAATCAGGGACTAAAATGATAGTGACCATATAATCTACTGACCAAAAATGTTAGTTTACTCATTTTTCTTTTGAGTATCTAAAACATGGATTCTTGCTATTTGAAGAGAAGGTATGAAAGTACCTGTCCAGGGGTAGTGATGAAGACTATGCTAGCATCTTCTCCAATGACTTCCTCCACATTTTCCCTTTCTTTCTCATGTGGAATCACAAAAACTGGCCTAAGACCCCTGTTAAAATGAATGCAGAAACAGGTAAAAAATACTCATAAGGTTTCAATAAAAAAAAAAAGACAGCATTAATCAAAAGGAATTAATTGTATTTCTTTCCCTAAACAAACTCTTCAGTGAATAACCTTCAATACCTTATATCCTCAACAACTTTAGCCCATACTTCAATGGGAAGCAAGCTATCAGTGTCACCCCTAGACTGCATTGAAGCCTTTGAATCAGATTGTATCCCATGAATTACTATATATTTCCCTTTTACTGCCCCTGCCTCCTTATATTTTTGTTCCACATAGTCCTTCAGCTTCCTTGAAATCGAGACTCTTAGTGGCAGCACGGGTTGCCGTGGAACGCTTCGAAATGGTCTTCCTAGCCAGTCAACCATCTGATGATACCTACACCAGCAAACTCATTCAAACAAATTAACAGTTATTACAATTTGCCTTAGAGATTTTGTTCAGTTAAAGCACAAATCTGACTGAGGGCAAAGAAATAAAATGACTAAACTATCAATTTAATCCTTGCATTACGTCAGTGCTGTTATTTCAGTCTTTGACATAGTCCTCAAAAATTATGACTCATTGCAATTTAGTCCCTCCAACGACTGAGTTGTATATTGTCAGAGTGTTCATAGAGGGACTAACAGGTAACAAGTCATGAATTTCAGAGAAGAAACTAAACATTCCAAAAAATAAGGGACTAAAATGTCAGTTTACTGAAAATAAAACAAACAAAACAAAAGTCTCAAGGATTTGTTTTTTTTCCCATGAACTCACATATGATATCCTCCTTCAGAGAGATTTAGACTATCTGGCTTGAATGTTTCAGATAGAAGCAATCCTGCTCCTGCTGCATTCACATTTGGGTAGACATAGCTAACTCTATCTCTGGCTGTTGTCATAAACAAAAATGCAGCATGGCCTAGGCCTGCCAATTTGGTGGATAAGACCATGTCATAGTACCTATTCTGTCACCATAATACAACAAGGCATTACTTTGGAGAACCCCTACAAAAATATGTCAGCTAAGGAATTTTGATATGATTTGCAACCTAGTAATATTCTCACATGACCACAATATTTGACAACTTGACAGAACTTAACTCTTTCCTTTTGGCCTGACAATAATGATGAGGGGAAAATGCAAATAGCCCCCTCTCAACTATCAAACCTAGCAAATAACCCCCTCTTAACTCTTGAACTTGTAAAATTTAATAAATAGCTCATTGTATTTTCATGATCTTTTAAATTTTAACATCTTTGAATTATTTTTTCTTGGACTTTTTAGTAGAAGATAAAGATTTTTTTTTAAAACAATTAAATGTGTGCACATAGAAATAGGATGTATGAGAACTATGTGTAAAATTAGAGTTAAATACTATATTATGAAAGTTCAATGAGGTATTTGCTAAATTTATAGTTTAAGGGAGTTAAAGGTGGGTATTTGCTAGTTTTTATAGTTTATCAGGTTATTTGCAATTAAATTATTATCGAAGTGGGCTATTTGCAAGGCTTAGAAGTTGGGGCCTCTTTACAATTATGGCGTACTTGAAGGGGGCTATTTGCATTTTTAGATTGAAACTGAGTGACATAAATTTAAAAAACCTCAGACTCAACAAAACCAATTGTAAAGAGGCCCCTTTTAGATTGAAACTGAGTGAAAATGAGTGACATAATTCTGCTCTCAAATTGCTTGCTTTAAAGGAAATCTATCATCATCATCATCATCATTAAATTTTAGTCTATTAACACTGAGATATATATATATATATATATATGGAAATGTTTCACCAACCTTGAGAAGTCCAATCATATCAGTATACTCTGCAGGCTCTGGCCAATCATCATCAGGATCATATGCATTTGCCCACCTCACATTCTTATTCAATTCAAAAGTCTGTTTTCCTCTCTCTGATGCCAACACATCAATTTGAACACCTGGATATCTATCCTTAACCAATTGAATTACAGGAAAGAACAAGAGATTCTCATAAACACCACCAGATATCACACAGCAACACCTCCTCACATCTCCTCTCACCTTCAATGCCAAGGATGCTATCTCCACAGAAAACCCGGCCGGGAATTTCAAGAACCCGTATGGATTATTCGGGTCATCGGGTGGCCTCGGGTCCTCCTCTTGCTTCCCATCTGCAAACAAGGAGCCATACTCCATGGTAGGATCTTCACCATCATCAAAAGGATCAAGCCATGGGTTCTTCTTCTTGGCATTGGTGTGAACTTTTCTTCTGAGGCTGCAATTATGGGGTACTTGATGATGATCTAATGAGACTTGTGAGGGGTGAATTATGGAAGGAACTGAAGGTGGGTTTGTGAGAAAAGGTGAGAAAGTTTTTGGATTTGGTAGTACAGAAGTTGCAGCCATTGATAGAACTCTTGAAAATGTTCCTTAATAGTGTTTTTTTGCCTTTGGTTATGCTGGTATCATAGATGAGAGTTTTAAATTCAATTGGTTCACATTTTGGAGTTTCAAACGAGTGGACCAGACTTGGATAAAGTGGATCATGAATGATAAAGTTCAAAACTTGGTTCGAAAAAGAATAAAAAAAAAATTGCATTTATGTGTTCATTGTAGTGTGTAGTGTTATCCCACTGGAAGCTCACAAGCGACGACGACCACAGTTGTCGTTTTGACTTCCATAAAGAAAGGACTAAAATCTCACTTTGGTCCTTCGTGTACTTATTATTTTCAATTTAGTCCCCCTTAGATTTCTCTTTTCAATTTGGCTCCTCATTTTTTTCTTCACTCTCATAATTTATTTATTTTTTTATAAGTAAAAGGGGCAAAGCCCAGAAAAAACAAACAAACAGAAAATTACATCATAATTTATTTTGTTATCAATGTGAATATGTTCATCTAAATTCTAACTAAATTGAGAATATAACAACATTAATTAAATATGTTACATAATTGGCTAATTGTATGACATGTTACTTATCATATAAACATATTTGTTTTTGTTATTAAAGATAATTATCAAGCTAAATTGCACTAAGACCCCCTAAGTTTTAGGTTAGGGGCAGAAAACACCCCTGAGTTTTAAAATTTGAGAGGCAAACCCCTTAAGTTTTAAAACTTGACAGACAGACCCTCCTGAACTTTCAACTTTACCCACTTAAGATCCCTAAATAACTTCATTTTTTAAAAAAACTCAAGGGTCTTAAGTGAACAAAATTGAAAGCTCAGGGGGTATATCTGTCAAGTTTTAAAACTCAGGAGTCCTAAGTGAGCATAATTTAAAACTCGGGAAGTCTGTCTATCAAATTCTAAAACTCAAGGATGTTTTCTGCCCCTAACCTAAAAAACTCAGGGGCTCTTAGTGCAATTTAGCCGAATTATCATAAGTAATTTTATATATATATATATATATATATATTTTAGATTTATCATAATTTTTTTAGATTTTTTACAATTTATTTTTTTGTTAAAATATTGCACCATTAATTAATGATACTATATTTTTAATTAACGCTAATATGTTATTAATTTAGTTAAATGTTGAGTAGAGATATTAATAACAATAACAAACGAACTTATGAAAGATTAAATAAAGAATAAAAATTCTGGCTAAAAAAAATAAAGAATAAAAATCTACAAAGGACCGAATTGAAAAATTACTAATACATGAGAGACTAAAATAGAGTTTTAATCATAAAGAAAGAGGCTAGAACGGCGATAACATTCCTTTACACTGCTTGGCCGGACAAATTTGTCCTTTTAAAGAGCCTCTTTTTCCACGTGGCACGTTATTAATGGTGAGTCCTAACCTTTTCCTTTTTTTGTTTCTCTCTCTTCCTCTGTCCTCTCTTTCTCTCTCCACTCACACTCAGTCTTCTCTTTTCGATTTGATGCTCCAAGCTTACCACTTACCATCAAAATTTTTCGCTTCACATTGTCAAAAGACTATCCCTTTACTTTCTTACTCATTCTGAATCGATTTTTCGCTACCAGCGATTTGAAAGCTTGTAGCTTTTTCAACTACAAAACAATATCTTTTTTCTTTTGTATGTGTTTGTATAATGCAGTTAAAAGTTGAAATTCTTCTTCTTACCTCTAGGGTTTTGCTTTGTACAAGACCCTCACTGGAACCCCAATAGCCAAATTTCATCAAACGGAAAAAAAAATCTCGAGCTTCGTGTGGGATTTGAATTTTCTATTTGTCATTGACTTGAAATTTCGAGAGTTTCGTGAAGGATTTCTTGCAATGTCGGGCCCACCCAGAGTTCGATCCATGAACTTCGCCGTCGACGGCGAGTCTCGGCCGGTGCTTGTTCCCGCCGGCAACAAGGCTCGGACCACCGATGGCCGGAAACCGGCGTCAAAGCCGGTGAAGAAACCGGAGGAAGCGATTCAAGAACCCGAGGCCAAGGAGAAGAAGAAATCGCAATGTGTTTCAGTAGCGACGATTTTGAAGAAACAGGATCATCATCAAGCTGTGCTCAATTTCTCGATGAACGCTTCGTGTTCATCCGATGCGTCGTCAACGGATTCTTCTACACACAGTCGCGCGTCGTCGAGTGGGAAAGTGGTACGAAGGGTTAGTGAGCCATTGAGGAAGAAGCAATCAAATTCGAGGCGTGAAAAAGTTGGTGTAGATAATGTGAGTGTTCATGATGATACTGTAGTGGCAGATTCAAGTTCAACTGATAGTTTGGAAGGCAAGAAAAGATGTGCATGGGTTACACCTAATACAGGTATATTGATTGATTTCTTGAGTGTTTTCCTTAAACCATTTGTACTTTTTCTGTTTCATAAGCGTCATTGTGATTTTGGATTCTTCATAGTTGGGAAGGAGAAATATAAGAATCTGACAACTTCCTTTCTTCCGGGCAATGAATGAGGACAATAATAATGGTCCTTAGAGCTGGACATTCTTGTGAAATTGTAACTTACTCTGTATGGGAAGCTAGGAATTTTCACTAAAGGAAAACAAAAGTCAACTTGGCAGTAATTTGAGTTTAGTACATCAACTAGTCATTGAACATGGAATCCCTGAAGTTCTCTGTAAGTGCAGAAGCTAACAAAATGGGCGGGATAAAATGAATTGTTTCCCTTTTTGCTTCATGCACAGGAAATCAAAACATTGACCAAATTCAGAGAAATTTAGAAGCTTCAAATACAGGGGATCCGATTTAATGACCCCTTTACATGAGTGATTCAGCCTCATGCTGCCATTATGAACAACAGTCATAATTGTTCATTCTAAGTATTACTACTTGAAATTCTGACCAATTGCAAAGCTATATTCTGAATTTGGTAGCTTTTTGAGACCTAATGCAACATCAAATCTTGTCCCATGTATTTCTATTAGTATATATGCTGGTAATATAGAAACAATATAATCTCTAATTGATGTATCAATAGTTTATTTTCTGCACTCTACAGTTCTTCCCAATTTAAGATCGAGAAGAGGTGCACAAGATTCTTTTTCTAATGTATGTTGTCTTTAGTTTGCCATAAGAAAACGATAAAATGTTCTCTTAGTCTACATCAGCATTAGCTTAAGCATTGAGTTTTGATTATCTCAAGGGTAAGATCCCTGCAGTTAGTTCTGCATTATTTATCAAAATGCCTATTATGCCCTATAAGGTTATAACTACTATTTATCTGGATTTTGTTCGATACACCTCAGCAGATCTAACAGCTTGTTTTTCTGGGTGTAGTATAATGATATTTTCAGAAAAACATGACTACAGATGTAAGCGAACCAAAACCCCCATGAGAGGACACTGATGATCTGTTCTTATTGCACTTGATTCACTTCCATCCCTATTTATGGTATAGAAAGAGAGAGTTGAAACCATAAGGAGACTAATGTGAGGACCATTCTAAGACCTAGCTACCTGCTTAGTGGAATAACCTGACCAGGGACTTAATTTCCTTTATTGATTTAGTTGATGGGCTTTTAAGATATGATTTTCTAGTGTGGATTATCATTATGAAATGGATTCGGCTTATCCTTCCGGGATTTAACAATTCTATCTAACAGCATTAAGAAATGGGAAACCTTACAAAAACAGTTTTTTAAGTGTGGTTATGGGACTTAAGTAGTGATAGTGCATAATTAGCATTAGTTTTCATACCTTGTTTATCTCTCTGTCAGTGTAAGACCAATAGTAGTAGCCAGTGCCTAAGGGTTCATGAGTTGGAGCTTATAAGAAGTTATGCATGTTTTCATAATTTTACAAAGCAGTTATGAAATTTTGCTTTGGTTTTCATTATGCAAGGTGACGCTAGATTGGGAGGAAAAATAGAAGTGAAAGGAATGTAGTCAGAAAGCAACAGAAAAATGTTGTACTCTGATGAAATCTATGTAGCACGGACACTTATTTTGAAAAAGTGTCTTTGTGCCGAACACGTGTCTATGTTGAACACTTGTATGACACTCACATGACACATATCCATAAGTTTCAGAATATAAAATCATTTTTTTTGCTATTTTGACACGGAAAAAAGTAGAAAAAGAGCAACACATATGACATATGTCATAAATAGATATTTTGATTTATAAAGTTTTCATCAAGATT
Organism: Chamaecrista fasciculata; assembly: GCA_003254925.1. NCBI lineage: Eukaryota > Viridiplantae > Streptophyta > Magnoliopsida > Fabales > Fabaceae > Chamaecrista > Chamaecrista fasciculata. The sequence goes on along the minus strand of QANZ01014285.1, from coordinate 272,320 downwards.
TTTAGATCTTTAGTTGTCTCTTCATTTCTTGTCTACTTGTTGGAATTATATATATATAAGTATATGCCATGTCGTGTCAGTGTGTATGTGTTTCATAGGATAAAATTAGAAAGGAGCAAGTCCTTGATCTAACTAAGCATAATTTGAGAATATGTTAGCCTTAACCACTGATCTCATAAGATTGTAAAGTGTTGAACTACCCACACATTCCATGGCAATTCAATTTTTCTGAGGGTATTTTGGCTCTCTTCCCCTCTCTTATCTTCTCTTCTTTTCGCTAAATAAAATAACTAAATATTGGGTGTCGCAATTATATCTACATATTGTTTGGTAATTGCTAATTTTTTTTCTCCTTTGTTTCAGATCCATCTTATGTCACTTTCCATGATGAAGAGTGGGGAGTTCCCGTCCATGATGACAAGTATGCGGTCTTGTTCTGGTGTTTGTATGGTCTTCTGCTTTCTTGGTTGAAACTGGGTCTCATATTGGCTTTTGGTTTTGTGCAGGAAACTGTTTGAGCTGCTCAGCTTCTCCGGAGCTTTGGCTGAACTCTCATGGCCCACCATCCTCGGCAAAAGGAAGTTATTTCGGTACTAATTTGGTTTCATGTGAAAATAAATAAATTAGATTCTGTGATTGGCACATTACATGAGTATAAGAGATTACTCATCAAACATTATATGCTCTTATTAACTGTTGGCTTTAAACTGGACTATGACATCTGAACACAGGGAAGTTTTTTTGGAATTTGATCCAAGTGCTGTTTCACGAATAAATGAGAAAAAATTACTCGCACCAGGAAGCACTGCCAGTTCTTTGCTATCGGAGCTGAGGCTACGAACCATAGTTGAAAATGCACGTCAAATGTGTAAGGTAAATACTTTCCTTTATGAATAATCTAATCTTTCTAATGGCATGCCAGAAAAGTATCTCTGTTGCTTTCTTGTCAAGTGAATCAAATATTTTTCCCTAGTTTTCAAACTAATCTGCTACCTACCAAGAAGATGAATGAACACTAAATGAAAAGAAAACCTGCTCCATGACCCACAAATGAATAATAAAAGTTGACTTGATTGGAAAAAACCACAAATTGTCAGTCCAACTTGTATGAGCGTGGGCAATAAGAAATGAATGTTTCTTAGCTTAGAAAATTCCCGCTGCTGCCTTGCAGGTAATTGAAGAGTTCGGGTCCTTTGACACATTTATCTGGAACTTTGTGAACCATAAGCCAATAGTCAGCCAGTTCCGGTACCCACGGCAGGTCCCGGTCAAATCACCGAAAGCAGAGGTCATAAGCAAAGACCTTGTGAAGAGAGGGTTCCGGAGTGTAGGACCTACTGTGATCTATACTTTTATGCAGGTGGCTGGGCTAACAAATGACCACCTTATCAGTTGCTTCAGATTCAAAGAATGTACAGCCAATGGAGAAGCAGTGGAAAAAGATGCCTCCCTCAACCCAAAGGTCAACGACAAAACATCCGAGGAACCGACCGAGATTGGTCTGGTGGTTGCCGTGGAAAAACTAACTTTCACATCATAGAAAACCAAGGCTTTAGCTGATTGGCTTATTGTTGACCAAGCATGATGGCATACAAAGTTTGAGGGGAGATGGGTGAGTTGAGTTGTGGAGTGTACAAATCCATACAAATGTGATATATAAGGAAGTGGATCAGGTGAAGTATGAGCAATGAATGATGAAGTGGCTGAAGTGTGAGAGAAATGAGAATAGATCCATCATCATTAAGAATACTTCAATGACTTCATCAGATCTGTACTTCAGCCTATCTACTCTTGATATATAGCTAGAACTAGAAGTAGAAGGCATTTTGTATTTGAAAATCACAATGACCTATGGCAATTCAAGTTCTTCTTCATGTAACTGATATGGCAATTGGTAAAAGTCATTCTGTTTTGCCTTTTCTGTCTTTTTTTGTCTCTGTCAGTCATCTCACGTGGTCATGAACATTTGTTACATTTTCCTCTAGCCCTAGTATGGGGACCAGTATGCTGTTTTAAGAGGTTAATTATGCACACGACCGTCAACTTAGTCCAGCATCACCTACCTTGTCGGTGGTCATCAAAATACAATGTAGGATAGATCTGTCTGCTTTGCAGCCTCTGGATTATCCTTACCCACCACCTAAACTCAAGAAATTAGCCATAAAATATTGCATTGCAGGTAGGAATTACAGGCATTTTGACCAATATGATTCATGAAATGGGGTTGGTTTCACGCCAAACCATAAACTAATATAGAGAAAGAAACCGCCATTATAGACGAATTTCAAGAGATGCAAATGAAATGCATAACTACCAAATTAAAGAACTATTTTGTTGGATATTTCATCAGATGCTTTGAAATCACTCTTGAACTTCTTTACTGAGTGACCCATGTTCAATGTTTGTACTACAATCTTTTCTATCATATCGTTATTAAATTACCCAAAAATATATAAGATCTCAAGATACCATTATCAAAAAAATTGAAAGTTCTCATGATACATAATCCTCATCAAATTCCTTTTCGTTATCAGAAAGGGAGTACATGGAATAGAAGAATTACAAGTATCAGGCTAGCTGTACAGAAATAGAAGTGGAATAAGGTTTGTAATTATCGCTGGCACCATCACGAAAAGAAGTACATTTTCTCTAGGAGTAATGTTTGCAAGGACCCAATCTGTCAACTTGCTATCCTGAGTAAAAGGATCAAATTGAGGAATACATCCCAAATTTCTAATTTTGTATTTACATACAAACCTGTGCTCTAATTGAAAATTATCCATTTTTGGATTTCTTGACAGTTCACACTAACCTATATAACTACACTAACACCATTCTCCTGTCTAAATATTATTATGTGACATTCTTCCCGAGATGGCTGCAAGAAGTGCTGCTCTGAAATTGGGATCCTTGGTCAAGGAAGTAGCCATCTGTTCCACCAAAACCTGTGGGACTTCCGGCGAATCAAGTTTCGGTTTCGGGTTCTTTGATTCGTTACTGAAGGACTTAGATTTCACCATGTCCATTGAAACTTTAGGAGGAGGAGAAGGGCTCTGAGAAGATGAATGTGGCACTATGCCAAGTGTCACACTTCGGCTGGAATTTGATGTTGCTTCCATGTGAGATGATGGGTGTGGATGATTATGCTCTCCTTCATAAGTTGCCACCAACATAGACTGATCGTCTACACTTCTTTGCACCTGAATTAGCCAAAAACAGCAACAAAATCACTTGATTAGCTAAAGCAAATCCATTAATTTCCTTATGATTAGCTCATTTTTAGAAATGTATCATGATTTATTAGTTACCTTCTTTTTGACAGGGCAGGTTGGAGCAAAAGAGCATTTGAAGTATGCTCTAGGACAAGGGTTATCTCTTGTCACCTTTTGCCCATATTTCCTCCACTGATATCCATCCTTCACAATCTGAAATCACACAGAAAAAAGCAAATATGTTTAGTCATAAATCATAATCAAGATCATCAAACTAAAGTAGAAGTGTATTTCTCATAGGACTTACAAGGCTTGTATCAGATGCTTCTGTCTTGACATATAATTTTGAGATCTTTGCTTTGATGATCTCTTCCCTTGGTTTCTTGCTTGATTCTTCTTCATCAGTTGAGCTACTTTCAGAGTTTCCATTAGCCCCCATTAGATTATTATTATTGTTATTATTATTATTGCTACTCTCAGACTTTCTCTTCTTTGATACTGGGCTTATTGTTTGCTCCTTTTCTGGATTCTTCTTCATGTATTCCATCAAGTGCCTCCTCAAAGTATTGTAATTCTCACACATCTGTGTCAGCATTTCACTCAGCTTCTTGTTTTCTGCACTCACCTTCTTCAGTTCCTCCTTCAAGTCACCAATTGACTGAACAAATTGAACCATATAATCATTAATAATATTAATCAAAAGCTTTCCTACATAAGTTGTAATTAATGGACTAATTAAACAAAGATATAAAGTTAGCATCATAACCAACCTCTTTTTTTGCAGGAGGTTTCCATTCCAGCTCAAAAAGATTGCTTTGCAGCTCCTTTTTCTGAAGAAACACAGAACAAAGAATTCCAGATATATCAGTAAACATATATATTCAAAGAAGAGGTTGATGTATGTATATATATATATATATATATGTTACTTACAGGAAGAACTTCTTCATGAAGTTTTGGATTAGGATGAATGTTGAGATCCAAGGAAGTGTTAACATTATTAATAACCCATGATGAATAACTCTCCATGATCTGCAGCCTAAAACTCAAACAAGTGCTTAATTCCTTCAAAGATTTTAGCGAACCCCAGATGAAGTATCAGGTGAAAGACTCAAACTTTATGAAATTCCGAGAGGAAGAAATTAAAGTGAGAGAAGAACATATAGAGAGAGAAGAGAAGAAGGAAGGAGGGTGGAAATTAAGAGAGAGAAAAAGAGAGAATGGAATCTGCACGAGCAGAGGAAGCAGGTGAAGTTGTTAATTTATAGGATAGAAAGAAAGGAAGAAACGTGTTGATTTAGTTTTAGTTGGAATGTATATTAAAGTAAGAAAAGTGGGAGATGGCTGAATCTGCTTTTGTTTGGTGTGCGGAATGATGTTTTTGTTAATATATATATTCTATGTAAATGTAAATATAAAAGTAAGGTCAAAACCTCATTTTAGTCCACAAACTATAGAGTCAATTTTTTTTTTATCCTAAAACTATTTTTTGTTCAATTTTAATCCTCAATCATCGTTAATCTAAAATTATCGGAAAATTATCTTTCTTAATTATAAGTTAGAGATAAATTTGTGGTTAATTTTTCTTTCAAAAAATTAAAATTATATTTTGGACTAATGGTTGAAGTTTGAGGATTAAAATAGAATGAAAAAATAGTTAAGACCAAAATAAAATTTATGTCATAGTTTGAGCCTTGAAGAGTGAAACAACTATTTGACCTATAAAGTAGTGAATGAAAAGAATATCCAAAAGATGTGAGGATGTCGGTGAATTTTCTTTCTTTCGGGTAAAGAAGAGAGAGAGGAGAAATTCAAAGTCAAGCACACCTTCAAATTCAAAAGACTGTTCAACTTCAAGAGTTAAAACTTAAAACTTATGGTTCATCCAAGTGGGTTGACGTACTTTTCTGTTTGTCTCTATACACTGTATGCCTGTATATCAACTATACCATATATATAGTGAGAGAATTTTATATTTTTTTAATATATTTCTCATGATGATGCTATACAACTTTCTATTTTTTAAGAATTAAATATATAAAGGTTTTTAAGTTTTTATATTGTGGCAAAATACTTTAACCAATATAATATATAGAACTAAAAATTATGTTGCATGGGTACTTCAAAAATGACGACGTACCCGTACTAGTATTCTAAGAATACTTTTGGGTACTTTTAAAATTTTATAAAATAGAAATTTTTATTTTTTTTATAAAATATCACTATATTTTTCTTATTTTATTTTTATTATATTAAAACTTTATTTTTTTTAATTAATAAACAAAACATTCATATTTTTAATAAGAAAAATCATATAAATGTATATTTTATAACTTTTTTTTTAAATAAATATTGTCGTACTCATATCTTATAATTTTTAAAATTAACGTACCTTGTACTCGCACTCATATCCGTGCAAGTACCCGTACCCATTCAAGTGCAACCTAAACTAAAAATTACAACTTTCTCAATAAAATGTTTTTGAAAAATTAAAATTTTTTATAAAAAAAATTATTAATATTTCAAATTTTAAGTATATGGTAAGTGAGTAAAAACAGTGTTATCTTAATTTTGAATAGAATTTATTAATAAGAAAAACTTAAGTAAAGTTCTATGTTTATTATAAGATTTAATTTTTTAATAAACATTTGATACTTGACAAAAATATAATGCATGACCAATCATGATAGAGAGAAAATATTAAATACACATTTTTGCATGATCAATCATAAAAGATAGAGAATATAAATTTAATTTCTGATTGGGAAAACCTTATAGCAAACATATAAGGAACCTTATCTAAGTTTTTTCCTTTACTAAACTAATTTTTATATATTTGAAAGATCAAAACCTTATATTAATTAGTCCCTAAAATATAGGATATATAGATTCTATTTTGATTTTTAAAGTATTTTTTGTTATATTTAATCCTTAAAGTTTTTAATTCGTTTCATGGTTTGTTTCTATAAATTGAAATTCAATTTGATTTTTGTCCTTCTCTTTAAGTTGTATAAGTGATCAAGATGATTTCTCTCATATATATTATAATAAATGAGTTGGTATATATTAATAATAAATATTCTTATTATCTCACCACAATATCATATACAACTCCTTCTCACGTATTCATCGAACAATGAGATTGTGAACTAATATTTATTTCTTTTTATACCAACTAACTTATTAGAACATGTGCGAATGAGAAATCATTTATATCAGTTGTTCGACCTAAAAATAACAACGATAAAAATCAAATAAAATCATGACAGAGGCTAATAGCTAGTGAAAACAAATTAAAAATTTCAAAGGACCAAAATAGAACAAAATAATACTTTAAAGACTAAAATAAAATCCATCATATACTCTAAAGATTAGTATAAAGTTTTGACCTATTTAAAAAAAATTACTCTATAATCATATACTAGCTAAGAAGCATGGACACTTTATTTTGAGGGCGTGTCGCCGTGTCGGACACGTGTCAGTGTCCGACACCCGTACGACACCGACATGACACATGTTCATAAATTTTAAAATATAAATCAATTTTTTGTGACTTTAACATGACATATAAGAGAAAATAATAATACATATGACATATATTATTAATAAAACTTGTAATTTTTAAATTTTTCATTAAAAATTATGAATATTTAATTATTTATATATATAAATATATGGCGTGTCGTGTCGCGTAATTTTGAGAGTTTAGCGTATCGCTGTGTCCGTGTCGTGTCCCGCGTCCGTGTCAGTGTCCATGCTTCCTAGTATACTAGAAAACGTCCTTTGATAAATTTCTTTCTTATATAGTTAATAGTTTGGTGATCTCAAGATATAGATACCTTAATTATTTATTTAAATGAATATATATATATTATTTAATTAATTAAGAGGAGTTTTATGTTGACCCGAAGCTATATGAGTTTGTCCTAGTCTTGTTTCATAATTAGAATTAAAAAGTGTAATTATGACTAAGGAGTGGCGAAAATCTTGTCTGTGGGCCCTTTTCTATTTCTTTCTGGTCACGTTTAGATATAACAATTCCAAATATTTTCCACGTTGCCTATATACATATATATTATTTTTCCCATCTCCGAATCTCATTCTTTTTTCTACGCGCTTCACACACACACTTTACAGTTTACACTATATATACTCTTTCTTTCTGCTGCTTTAGCCTTTAGGTATATATGAACTACCAATATTACAATTATGTCTATATACACATATCTTTTCAAAGTCACTCCTACTTTTTCTTTTAATATTTTAATTTACAGCCTTAATTACTCACATATACATACATTTTGACAATTTATGTACATACCTTTTAATCTTATCTTATCTCGTCTCGTCTCTCCGTCAACTAAATGTAATAATTAAGCTAAGTCAAGATGAAAAACAATATTTTAATTATTAGTATTATTAGTGTTATACTTTTTCTCCGTCAATATTTTAATTTAAGTCGTGAATTATAATATCTCATAATAGAGAAGTATGCATGAACTCCAAGAATCCTGAATAGATGATAAAAACTGTGATGTAATATTCCATATATATATATATATAGATACAAGTGTCATTAAAAAACCCAAAAAAGAATTATTGAGGCACTTATTGTAAATCAAGGTTGACCTCGAACACAATTTCCACGCCAAATTATGTATCATACTTTTGAGTTTAATTTGTATATAAATAAGTTATATGTAAATATTACTTTTTAATTTTTTTAAAATATTATAATTTTTAATTTCCTTAAATTTTTTATTAACTTATTGTAAGTTAGAAGTGAGTATTTTTTTTATACGATAGATCAAATAAGTATAGATTAATAGAGCATATAGAATATTATATACAGTTGTATATTCATTGTGCATTTTTTATTTATATTTGTGTATAGGTGTCCCTATGAGTTGGCTTATTTTTTTACCTTAATAAGAAAAGATAGATTCTTTAGAATATGGTAGATTGTTCTTTGTGTACTAATATAAGTTGTACCATTCATTCTTGATGAATTAATGGCTTTGTGGTATCAGACCCATCGATCTAAATGGCTTCCCCTGCATCATCTCCTAGTAATGTTGCTTCTGCACCTACTGGTTCAACTACTCCCCTCTCAACTTTGTTGTTTCACTTACTAGTTCTAAATTTGATCCTCGTTTGGTTTCTGTCAAAACCTCAGCATACACCTATGATAGCTGGTACCAAGTTGGTTTGTGATGGCACTGACCTATTAATTTAATGATCCTTCTTTGTATAGATCTATTGTTGGGGAACTTCAGTATGTCTATGTAACTAGACCTGACTTTGCCTACTCTGTGAATAAGGTCAAGCACTAAAAAGGATATTAGATATTTGCAAGGTACAAGTGATACGGGTCTTCACTTGCAGCCTTGTTCTCACTTCACTTTGAGAGCCCTTTGTGATGTTGATTGGGCTTCAGAGCCTGTGGATAGGAGGTCAACTTTCGAATTTTGTATTTACCTAGGTCCTAATCTTATTTCATGGGCTTCAAAGAAACAACCCATTGTATCCATGTCTTCTACAGAAGTTGAATACAGGTCTCTAACCTTGATAGTTGTTGAGCTAATGTGGATCTAATCTCTTCTCTTAAAGCTCAAGGTACCAAAATCTGCTATGTCTCCTATAGTTTGCTGTAATAATCTTAGCACAGTTCTACCGTCTGCCAATCCAGTCCTGCATTCTCGTACAAAGCACATTGAATTGGATTTGTACTTTGTGCAAGAAAAGGTGCAACAAAGAGAAATTTATGTCACTCACATTTCTGCAAAAGATCAGACAGTCGATGCTCTTATAAAACGTTTGCTTAAGAGTCAGTTTTTGTTGCTGAGAAACAAACTCAAGGTTCAACACTCCCCATGAGTTTGAGGGAGCCTAACAGAGTATATAGAATATTCTATACAGTTGTATATTCATTGTACATTTCTGATTTATATTTGTGTATAGTGTCTCTATGAGCTGTCCTATTTTCTTACCTGAATTAGTTAGGATAGATTCTTTAGAATATGGTAGAATGTTCTTTAGAATATGGTAGAATGTCCTATTTTCTTATACTTACACTTTCAATATTTTTTTACTTACTTAGACATTATAGTCTAATTGTGGAAGTCACTTCTTATGAATATTTTTTTTTTCTTTTTGCATGTGTTCGAAAGTAGGAGATCATTTGAGGATGATTATCATCATTTTTTGAAAAAAAATCATTTTTTATTCTTAATTAATTAATTAATCAATTAATTTTATTTTAATTTTTATATGGTTGAAGAGACGTACGGATTTACCCAACGACATGTAGTTACGTTCTAAATTAACTGATAACTAATTTATGAATTTAAATTCCGAAGAAAAATATTAAATGAAAAAGAAAGGAGGTTCAGTCAAAATTAAAGGTCATGCATGTGGTTAGTCGTTTTTGTCTTCTAAAGACGATTAATGAATTGAAACAGTCATGATTAAGTTTTGACTTTTGTTGCCAATTTGGCTAGCGGAATTTTTTTTTTTTAATTAAACATAACATCAAACATGTTAAATTGTTATTTTAATACAGTTTCGACAGAAGTAAGTATGGAAGAGGAAGAAAAAGAATGGGTAAGACATGAACACGGATATAATAATGTGAAAATTTTTTAAAATTATTTGAAACATATATTTATTTATATAAATAATTATATATTTATAAATTTTGATGAAGACTTTAAATACTATAATAAGTATTTATTTATAATATATGTTATTATTTTTCTATTATTTATGATGTTAAAGCTATGGAGTATAGGTACTCTAAAAATGGTGTCGTATCCGTATCTGTATTTTATGAATACTCTTAGGTACTTTAAAATATTATGAAATATAAATTTTTATATTTTTTATAAAATTTTACAATATTTTTATCTAATTTTATTTTTGTTATATTAAAACTTTATTTTCTTTATATTAATAAACAAAATATTCATACTTTTATAAAAAAAATATCATATGAATGTATATTTTATAACTTTGTATTTAAATAAATATTATTGTATTCATATCCCAAAATTTTTGAAAATAACTGTATTTTGTACTCATACATGTATCTGTGTAAGTACCTGTACCCATACAAATACAACATTGTGTCAAAGTCACAAAAATATAATTTTATATTATAAAACTTGTGAATATATGTTAAATGAGTGTTGTACGAATATAAACATATATCTAACTGTTAGGATTCAGAGTGTCTTCCAACATCATTCATAGATCAAACAAATATACGAAAACGCGGAATATAGAGAAGAATAGATGAACACAAGCAATTTACCGTGGTTCGGTCAGTGTGACCTACATCCACCTAAGAACAAAGAACTTCACTATAAAGAATTAGAGTTTACAATAACTCGGTGAATGAATTCACCTTCGAGTCATACTTCACCCATATCTCTACTCTATCAACTCTGACTGAGTATCCCTAAGAGTCTCTCCTGAGATATCTTATGATGTACTACTTATCAATCCTCAGCTAACTACTAGTATATTTATAAGCATCTCAGATCCTGAATCCTCAAGGATTACTTAACCTAAGCTCAATAGGCTCAAGTACTTAATTCCTTAGCTACCAAGAATTATACCCCAAAATATATCGTAACTAACTGAAATACAAGTCACCTTCAAAGATTACCCAAGATATCTCAAATCTTAACAAATAAGATTATAATCTTTACACTAACATTATAACAATATTTAAAATAAAATATTCATGATTCATAAGAAAAATAATAACAGTAGGTGCACATATAAAAGAACAATTACCTAAACCCATAAGAAATACAGTAACAAGTAGTATAACCAAAACAGGAATTTTTTTGGTCCAAAAAAGGAAAATTAAACAGGATATATATCTATATATATATATCTATATATATATTATTTAGGGGGAATTGGTGAAGGAAGAAAAGTAATGGTAGGTAGAAGAAAGCAATAAAGACCCAGGACATGAGAAGAAACACAAAGAGGACGATGACCAAAATTAAATGAATTTAACCAGTGATGAAAATTGAGAGCCCCCAACCCAAATAAGCACAGATTAATAACTCACTTAATACTAATTATACTGGTCAATTCATTGAATTGAACCCACAAAAATTACCTTTCAACGCCATTTATATATTTCCATGAAACCATGCATGTTCAGTGTTCACATTCATGAACCCCGTTGATTTTCTCCAATGTCCACCATGGCCTCCTATACATTAATTACGCCTGCCTAATCCTTCCTTGGAATTCAAACTCCTAATTTAGGCCTCACTTGTCATTTATATTTATGAATTATGAACATTGACATAGATAAGTACATGTTGGTACATTAAATTTTTAAAATTATACAATATGATACAACACGGCATAAATTTATATATACAAATAATTAAAACCCACTGATTCTAATTTCTATCTATTTTTAAAAAGCAAGAAGAAGCTCCGCTAGGGTTTGCTACAAGAGAGAAGTCGCTGCTGAGAAGATAGTTAGTTGGGCTGTCGCTGGCAGCGGCAGCCCCCCCTTCTTTATTCATCGTTCTAGTATGTTTCCTTTTGTTGTCTCCACTAGGGAGACTTTCTCTTCCATTAGGGAAGCTTTTGTTTCTTCCATTAGGGAAGATTTCTCTCTTTCTTTAGGAAAGGTGAGTTTTTTCTGGTCTGATACATTTTTTTCAGATCTACTCTTGATTCTCAACTTGATAGAGAAATGTTAAGAAGATTCTCTCTGAGAGAGAAAAAAAGGGGTGTGTTGCCTCTTGTTCATATCTTCATATTTCTCCTTTACTTTAACTGATGTAGATCTGAAAAAGTGTACTGTTGATCTGTTATAGGAGATGTGGATCTAGATTTGTGTCTTCTTGGGTGTGTTGCCCAAGTTTTTTTCTTCTCCTATGTTATGTGTTGGGAGTTATCGGCTGGACTTCAGTGATATATGTAAGCCTTTGATGAAATCTCCTTGTACCTATGGCTTTTTGCCATGTTTCTATGAATGAAGCTCTTTCATTTCGACCAAAAAAAAATAATTAAAAATTCATAAATTTTAATTAAAATGTTAAAAATTATAATATATGTCATATGTATTATTATTTTCTGTTGTTTATCATGTCAAAGTTAAAAAAAAAATGATTTTATATTGTAAAACTTATAAATATGTGTCGTATGAGTGTCGTACAGGTATCAAACACAAACACATATCTAATACGAAAACACGCCCTCAAAATAGAATGTTCATGCTTCACAAATTCACATTTATTCCCCAATAATATTTATTTATTGGCCAAAATAATAATAATAATAACTTAATTACTTTAATCCCGCAAGCTATAAAACTGTTTTTTTTTTTCTTTAACTTCTATTATTTATTATAATTTTATAAGTCATTTTGTTTGAGACACTATCGAATAAATGTGAACATCTATGTTTAAATTTAAGTTTATCATATTATAAAAGACTAACTCTTGTTGTGAAAGTTAATCTTATAAGTAAAGTTTATTGTATTATAAAAGACTAATAACTCTTTTTGGTAAGGTCAATCCTATAAGTTACAATTATTTAATTTTTCTAGCAAGATAGGATTCTTAATTATAAAAAATTTGAGCAAATAAATTGAGTTTAGGGATATTGTTATCATGCCCATAATTAGTTAACTAACCCTATTCTTTTTTTTTTTTTCTAAAACATAATTCATTCAAAAGCAAAGCAAAGTCAAGTACAATACAAACGAAAACAAAGTAAAAATAGTCAATCCCTTACTAGCATAAACAGTAACACTAGACAGGATATCAACTGATGAAGGTGGGAGGTTTACAACTCATCCAAGAGGGCTCATCCTCGTTTTAAACAAATTGACAAGACAATCTACTGCCAATTAAGTTAGCGGATCTAGGGATCCATAAAAAACAAGAAACATAAATAAAGTTATCTAAAAGAGACAAACTCTTCCAAACAGGACAACAAAAAACCCCAATGGCTGTTCTAAAAAAAGACATAAACAAATTCAAAGAAACAATAATAAGATAATAAAACGAAACGACGCTATGGAAGAGCACCAAAAAATCAAGACCAAACCAGGAAGCTGTTGTGGAAGACAGAAGCTGTCGTGGAATGCCTAGTCCAGATTCGCCGCCGTACGTGGGAGCCCTGATCCAGAACGTCGTCGCCACAAAACTCTATAACTAGAGGGAGGGCCACCGTCACTGAGACAGTGGCGGCCCAAGCCGAGCGATAGTAGACAGAATCAGAAGGCAGAAGAGACAACAGGAGAAAAACTCTCACGACTAGGGGCGGAGCTAGGGGGCCAGTGGGGGTTTGGAGTATATGTGTCAAAATTTCTATTTTGGTCTCTAATGTTTACATAAAGTTTCAATTTGGTCCCTAATATTTTTTTTGTTCAGCTTTGGTCTTTAATATTTTCTAAAAGTTTCATAATTGATCCATAATTATTGAATGATGTCATATCTTTCTCATTTCTCGATGACTCTAATTGAATAAAGAAAAAAGTCATCAAATTTAACACGTAGCTCTGATTTTATTGTGTCCGAGTTTAAAACGAGAGAAATATAATCATATTTAATAGTTAGTGACTAATTATAGAACTTTTAAGAAATATTAAAGACTAAAACGAAATAAAAAGATATTAAGGATCAAGACGGAAATTTGGATAAACAAACAAGACCAAAATAAGATCTTGGCTTAAAAAAATATATATATCCGCCTCCGGCCCCCCAACCTACAATCCTGGCTCCGCCCCCGCTCACGACGGAGAAGGTTTTCTCTCACGAAAGAGAGGTTTTAGGGCTGAGGCACACCTAAGTGTTAGGGCAGCAAGAGCATGGTTTGGAAAACCGGACCGGACCGGTCGGACCGTGAATCGCTGGCCAGTCCGGTCTGAGTCGCAGAGGAAACCAGGCATGCAGCGAACCGGAACAAAACCGCTCGAACCGGCGTTGAACTGCCAAAACCGCCATGAACCGGCGGTTTGAGGGGTTCGACCGATTCAGGCGAAACCTTGCCTCTGCCGCATTTGAGCACGCTGGCGGCAAGCCGCTTCTGCAGTTTCAGAGCCGGATTCGTCAAGAAATAAGAATTTACCTGCGTCGTGTCCCCGACGCTGCTTCTACAGTTATTCTCCTCCGTGATCACCGACGACGTCTCATTGTCCTCATTCGCACAAACCTTCTTCTCCGCCGCCGCTGCGGTGGCAGAGCCGTTCCCCTGCTCCGGTTTGGTCTGCGGCAGTGGAGTATTGGCGGCGGCGCCGTCGTTGTTGTTGTCGGACTTTGAGAGTCCCGGTGAGCTTCTGCACCAAAGCCATGAAATCCCTAGGGTGAGTATGAATGACTTTGGGAGAATAACTGCGGGAGTGTTATTGGAGATGATGGCAATATATCAACCCTAGGGATCCAGCATGCCCACCATTCTCCTAAACTGGGCTTTCCCTTTGGGTCCGATTTCTTTTTATGGGCTTTATGAAAATAAAAAATGCTGCTAAGAGGTGTAATTTTTATTGATTATGTTTAGTAATTTTTTATTTTGTTAGTCTATTATTTAGTAATATATTATTTATTAATTTATTTATTTAATGGACGGTCCGACTCCGGTTGAACCATTGAACCTTGAACCCCTCCCTCGGCCGGTTCAATGTCCGGTCCGATTTTAATAACCTTGAGCAAGAGTAATTGGTTTAAAGTCTAACCCTATTTTATCTTTATAGACATGGTGTTAATTAACTTAAGGAAACATTTAAATTGAGTGTTGTTTATTATTATTTTTTAAATAAAAGTGTGAAAAGTAAATATATTGTATATATATGAAATTTTTTTTATTAAAATAACAATTCAATCCTTTAAAAATTTTAATATATAATTTATTTATGAAATAACCAAATTATATATTTATTAATTTTTTTTATAAATTAAAGAGTTCCTTAATTAATTTATTAGTATATATATACACTTAGGTGGCCGGCTCATCCATCTCATTGAGTGCTCAAGTTTTCCAAAGCTTGACTTCAAATATGGCTGACATTGGTGGGCCATTTCCTGTCTTTTCCTGCCTTGTTTCAAATTCAATCCCTAACACAGGATTTGATTTCATTGGTTTTTACTTTTTATATTATAATTTGATTTGATTTGATTGTAAAAATGGCTTTATACCTCTCCCGTCTAAAGTAATGCATTATTTATACACATTATTTGACTTCACAACGACTTCATTTGAAGATTCCTTTTTGTGTAATGTTCAACACAAACCCTCAATACCGTACAAATCATCAAAACTACCTTTAATTACTAAAAGTTGGTTCTGGTAATTCATAATTAAGCATGTCCTTCCACTAATAGCATGTTTGATATGGATCATCAATTAATTATAGTAATTTATAATTAGCCACCCTCTAGGAATATTTTACTACTTAATTTGTAGCTGCCCATAATAATAGTAGTATAATATATCCTCTCTAGTTGCTGAAATTCAATTTAATGTAAGAAACTGACAAAGAGTGTGGTTGGACTTAATTAAAAAGCATATTTTAGGTTATGAATTTCAAACTAGTAATTAATGGGTTGTTGCGTGTGAGTGTTGATTGTGTATATACATCAATTACAAAATTCTATGAATGTACATTACCTTAAGTCCCTAACCCTATACCATAGGTAACTATATATATATATAGATCGAGTACAGCCATATGTTAGGATTATTTATGACCAATTAATTAAGAAGAAGAATAAGCCAATTTCTTGTCCTAATTCCTAACTTCGTGAATCATGCATGACATATCCATCAACTATACGTGAATGTGAGATGATCATAACACACCACATTTTTTTTTGTTAAAATTTCATTTTGGTCATAAAATTATTTTTTATTCTTTTTTGATCCTCAAGTTTTTACATTTTGTTTTATTTTAATCCCGAAAATGTGATTTCTTCAAATTTCTACCGTTATTATTTATAATATGAACGGTTGAGGCGAACCATTTTTCTTTTATATATTTCTTAATAAATGAGTAAACAAGTAGAGAAATATAAATTTTTATTCTTAATCATAAATTAGAGTAAAAATTAAATCAATTATAAATTTATTTCTAATTTGTGATTAATAAGAATGATTTTTTTCTCTTTATTAACTCATTTATTATAACATATATAAGCAATGTCCATTTTTAATTTCTATCTCAACTAAAGTTATATTTCAGTTTAACAAGTTCGATTATGAAATGAAATAAATAAATAAATAAAGGGTAGATTGATATAATTAAAAGGCTTATATATTGCAATTTGAAAAGGGTGATGCCATCAATGATATAAGCAATTAAGCATGCTAACGCACCATGTCTTGGTCCAATTCTGATTTCTGAGCTGAGGTGAGATGCCTAATCCGTTCATATTCTCAATATACCAAACACCAGTTAATAATTAGTTCTTCATTTCATAGGCATATAATTTTTCAAAATAAAAATAAATGCAATAAAATGTATTAAAAACCTCTTTAAAAAAAGTATTTGGAACTATGACTATTCAGATCTCTTGGGCTGCGTTTTTTTGTTTTATTCTCCTCATTAAAATATGAAATATCTCACTTGCACATTTTTTTATGCATAAAAAATGAAAATATTTTATATAAAAAGTCTACTTCATTAAAATAAAAAATTTTAATAAGTAAATAAATTAGTATACTATATATAGATTTTATATATTTATCATATGTAAATTTACTTTATATATATATATATTATAGTTTTTTTAAGTAATTTCTGAAATTTGGATAAAAAAAATGATTTTTTAAANTTTTTATCTGCTTTGTTATGAAATCAAGAGGTCATCAATGAACTTTTTTACCATTTTATCCCTATTTAATATTATAGTCATAATGGACGATTTGACTTTTGGTAGAGAATTATTTTGGAGTTCTGTAGTAATCAATTGGAGTAGGTTTCATAAAAAAATTGTGAGAGTATTTAAATTAGTTGGAGGAATTTAATTTTTGAAATATGAGCATTAAATTGATGATATAATTAAGTCTAATTTAATAAGGGTAATATAGTCTTTTTATTTTAGATTTTACATTAACTTTAGTGATTTAATCATTATATTAGTTTGTGTGCAACAATCTTAAAGAGCAGATAAAAAGGGACGGAGGGAGTATCATGATTGCATATTGATATCTCCAATGCTCATTGAAATTCAAAATGGCCATTCTTATAATAACTTTTTGGGTCTTTCTAACATGTGTCCTTAGGGCACATGTTAAGGTTTCTTTTGATTGGTAAAGTGAGCTTTCAAACATTAAAAATTATCTTTTAAATGAATTTTCGTAGATTTCAAGATATAAGATGCTCCACTAACCAATAAGAAAAAATCTTAAAATGTGCCCTAAGGGCACATGTTAGATAAATCCTAACTTTTTATAAGATAACTTTTTTATATAAAATTTAATTTTTAACGTTAATAATACAAAAAAGTCAAAAATAAATACTGTTAGCTTAGATGAATGTTGTGGTAGCAATGGTTTTATGCAAAGGCTTGAATACGAGACTAAGTCATAATCGAAGTATAATATTTGAACATCGACTCTACTATATGAATTAAGGAAATAGATTAAATTGTATTTTTACTAATAGTTATATCTCTTCATCTAGTAGTAAACTTTTGATCCAAGAACTAATGTGAGAACTTGTAAAAGTCATGAATTTGATTCCTAATATGACAATTGTTTAGGAAGAGTTGTTGTCCAAGATCCATTTTAAGCTCCAAAGTATGAGATTGAGTAATAATGGAGTCATAACATTTGAGCATATCTTCTATTATAAATTTGGATTCCCTTAAGTGTAATATAGATATAGTGTTGAGAGAGACTATTACACTTAGAGAGAAAAGGTGTAACACTCACAGGTCTATCATTTTTTCTATTTAATTGTTCATTTTTCTCTTAGCACTACACTTAGCTTGTAGTGCGCTATAAAAGATATATGTCTATTCTACTATATATGGGTTAAAAAAATATCCTTATATTTTTTCAAATGATTATAACTTTTAACCTAATGATAATAATAAGTACTTCATCTAACAAATATTTTTATTATTTAATATATATAATTTGATTTCAATACTTAATTAGATATTGAAACATGTGTATATTTTTCAGTACTTGATAGCTAGATAAAGATAAAAAATGACACATTTTATCTTTTTGATATTTCTTTTAATTAATGGCATATATATGATATCAAGTCAAACTTATTTCGTTTAATTGAATGAGTATTCCTATTTAGTTTTAGGGTAAATTACACTTTGGTACCCTGTGGTTTGATCATATTTCACTTTGGTATCATGTGGTTTAAAAAATGACACTTTGGTGCCCTGTGGTATTCTCCATTAACACTTTGGTACCCTTTGAAGCTATTTTGTAATTTTAACCATAACAAATTTTGCAAAAATTAAATATTCACTGCAAATTTTTTTAAAAGTTTTCATTTTAGTCCCTAGATAATATGCATCCAGGTACCTATTTGTAATTTTTTGAAATTTTTTTGGGGTTAATAATATGTAATTTTTGCAAAATTTGTTATGGTTAAAATTACAAAATAGCTCCAAAGGGTACCAAAGTGTTAATGGAAAATACCACATGGTACAAAAAGTGTCATTTTTTAAACCACAGGGTACCAAAGTGAAATATGACCAAACCACAAGGTACCAAAGTGTAATTTACCCTTAATTTTTTGTATATTACTATATCAAAAGTGATTTAATTAACGCCAAAGTAGTGCAATTTTAGTTCTTTATTTTTGGAGTAAGATGCAACCCAGCCCTTTATTTTTTTTTTGTTTTGCTTTTAGTCCTTCAAATTTCTCAAAAAGTTTCATTTTTTGGTCTCAATGATTGAATGTAGTCATATCTCTCTCATTTCAAATTGGAATACGAATAGTTCCAAACTACATGTTGCTTTTGACGAGTTCTTTGTTTACTTGGGGTCGTCAGCAAATAAAGTCAAATTTGGCTCTAAAGTGGGCCGCTCATTTCACAGTCAAACAAGTAAAATTGTTCATATCTCTCTTGTTTCAAGTTGTCATGAGTTTAGAGCTATAGGTTATTCTTGACAAATCTTTTTCTGCCCAATTGAAATCGTCAGCAAATGAGGTCAGCATGGCTCGTAGTTATATTAATTCTAGAATAAAAAAGTGGAGAATTATGGAAAATCACTTTCAAATTTGATTTGATCTCATTTGTTAAAGGTTTCCACTTGAGAAAAAGTACTCATTAAAAGCAACATATAACTCAAGACTTGTTACATTCAAATTTGAAATTAGAAAGATATAGTCATATTCAATCGTTGAGATCAAAGAGTGAAACTTTTGAGAAATTAAAAAGACCAAAATTGTACGAAAAAATAAAATAAAAGGTTGAATTGCAACCAACCCTAAAATAAAGGACTAAAATTACACTTTATCCTTTAATTAATAAACTTAAGTCCGTAATTACCTATATGAATAATATATGTATGTAATGCAGGCAATTACTTTATTCTTATGTTCTATTTTTTCTTCTTAGGTAGAGATTTATAAATATCTCTCTAGTGACAAATTAATTTCATCAGCAATTACCTAATTTATATTATATATCATCGAAGGTTTAGTGTCTTAAAAATAGAGGAAATCAAATTAAAAAGAAATGGATTTGGACATGTGAACCATGTTGAATATTTACGCATGAATATAACGAAAATTGAATTAAATTGTCGTTTGATTAAAAAAATAAAATTGATGAGGTATTAAAACGACATATGAAATAAAATGAGTGTGTCTGTCTGTCTGATAATGGAAGAAGTTAGTTGAGCCGAAAAAGAAACAGTAGTGACTACTGACTAGAGAAAGGGATGCTACAAGTTGGGCCAAAAAAAAAAAAATGCTACAAAGTACAAACCCACAATTATTAACATAAGAGTTTAATTAGCATTATATTTTGGTTTTTTTATTTACATAATAAAAAAAAATTGATTGACATGTTAGTTATAAATTGCAGGTTGACGTACCAATTAATGCAAATCACACATTAATTGGCTTGCAGGTTTAAATGATATTTTGACTAAAATTAATTACAACATAACCATTGGCAATTAGCATTAATTGGGAATTTTACCATGAATAGGGTTTTTATCATAAATTGATTTGTATAATTAATTTCATGCAAAACACTAAAGGTTTTTACCATACATAATTTTCAGATGAAATTGACAATTGATATAAATTTGAGATGAAATTAATATTTTAGTATTTACATTAAAAAAAAGTGTGCGTGTGTTAGAGACTAGAGAAAAACTTAAATGTATAACAAAATGTAGGTCAAAATCTCAAATTGGTTCCAAATATATTAGGTAGATTCAAAGTTGGTCCTAAATATGTTAATTGTTTCAAATTAGTCTTATATGTTTATTTTTGCCAAAAAAAAAAGTCTTATATGTTTTCATAATTTATCAAATTGGTCCCAAATTATTATGGTCATATAATTTTTTGTTTCACTTTTGAATGTGACAAATTCAGAGGTGTGAGTTATTTTTATAAGTATTTTCTCTATCCAAATGGAATCGTTAACAAAAGAGATCAAATCGGAATCTGAAAGTGGATCGCTTGTTTCACGGTAAAATAAATCAAGTTGGTTATATATCTATCGTTTCATATTCGAATGCGATAAATTCAAAACATGTGTTAATTCTTGAAGAGTTTTTGACAAATCTAAAATTTATCCCATACATTTAGGACTAATATGAAGTTTTGACCTAAAATATAATACAACCACGTCATTTGAGGAGTAATTTAAGTAAAGATGTTCATTCTTAATGATGCAAATAGCCAATTAATGCAAACCAATTAATACTAATCGCCAATTAATGCAAACCAATTAATGCTAATTGCCAATTAATGGTTATGTTGTAATTAATTTTAGTCAAAATATCATTTAAACCCTACAAGCCAATTAATGCGCAATTTGCATTAATTGGTTTGCATTAATTTGTTTGACCTGCGAGCCAAGTCAAATCGCAGTTTGACCTGTGATTTATCACTGACATAGTTTGACCTGCAATTTCTTTAATTTTTTTTTAAAAAAAATTTAAAAATAAATGAGTGCCACGTAGCTCCTATATGGGGAATAATTTTTTTTGGGTGATCAAAATCTTTTTTTTTTGTATTATGTAAATAAAAAAACCTTATATTTTTCTTTGATTAAATTCTTTTTTAAATACAACAAAAAAAATTTAAGCTTTATTCATTATTAATTAAAAATCATTAAAATATGAAAAATAACAAAAAGAACACTTTTATCTTATGTATAAAAACATATTTTAAAGCTTATTTTTATTATTTTATGTAATTTTTTTTTATATTTATACCATTTGATACTCAAAAAAAACTTATTGTGAGTTAAAATTTCATTAGATAAAATAAATACTAATTTTTAATACAATTATTTTTTAAAAAAAACGTATAATATTGAACATAGGATAAAGAAGAAGAAGAAACATATGGTTTATAACATATTCTTGAAAAAGAAAAGATAAAGTTGAAGAATTTTTTTTTCATTTTAATTAGTTAGTTTTAAATTCTCGAAAACTCCAAGTATATGAAAATGATTACTTTTTTCTTGTAGTAGACTAGTAGTGTTCCTTAATCAACAAATTGATTATTGACCAACACGCACGTGGACATTATTGAACCACGCATGCCACACGTTCTATTTCTATATTCATTATTCAACTCCTTTCTTTTGGATCAATTCATCATGCATGATGCATTAATGCACCCTTTCATTCCTTTCCTTTTTTTAATTGGCTCATTGAAATTTTATTTTCATTAATTTAAATTTGACTTGTGTATTTATAAAATGTCAAAATCGAATTTTTTTTTTCTCAACTTATTTCCAACCCGACAAATCCAAAACTAATCTTCTGCGGATTAGAGCTCTAGGGGTGTTCAGCGGTTCGGGTCAACCCGCCAAAACCAACCTAACTCGCATATTTGAGTTGGTTTAGTTTGGACTGGTGGGTTGGTTTGGTTTGAAAATTCTTAGCCCGCAGTGGTTTGGGTTTGGCTGCGAGTTTCGGAATTCTGAGCCTGCTCAACCCAACCCAACCCGTCATCCCGTTATTTATATATATATTTTTATTTAAATATATACATAAATAAATAATAATTAGTATAATACAAATGGCTCTTGAGTTATCATTCCCTTTTAGCTTTAACACTACGTCAAGTGACTTCACCTTCAATTAATCTTTTTTTTTCAATCATTCAGTTAATCAATTTAATCTCTTTAATCAATCATTCCATCCCAAATAGGTCTAAGTGGTTTCCTTATGATTTGAATAGTAACAAATAACAATAGCCTATTTCTGAATATATGTGAAAAAAAATCAATACTTGTGAAAAAAAAACTATTTAAGAAAATTGATTATTTGTAAAAAAATATCACTAACAAAGTTTGAAATTAACAAAGAGGAGTCTCAGTTGAGTATAAATTTCAAAAATAAGAAAATTAACAAGTATATATTTTAATCAAACATGCATTGATTATAATAGAAAAATAAATGTAATATACTCTTTTTTTTTCTTATTCTTGGTCATCATAAAGTAAAAATTAAAGAAATCCAACACGCACTAAACTTGACGGTACAGTATTGTATTAGTAATATATAGTTTCATTTGACAATTATTGTATGTCCAAAAGAAAATTTGACAATTATTGATTAGCAATTAATAAGATTTTGCACGTGAATTGAACCTTCAATTTCAAAAGTGCTTGTACTAAAATTCTCACTAGTTAAATGAATTAGAGCTCCAAATTCCAAGTTCCAACCACGTGCATGAATATTCAGAAGTGAAATAGGATGATACTATAATAAGTTAACTATATCCTCATCCTGTCTCAAATCTTGATATATGTATAGAATTTATGCAAAATTTATAGAAAAAGTTAAATAAAAATGAATATATATAAATATGAGTATTTTTTTTAATAATATATTATCGTATTAAATTGGTTATTTACATTTATATAGTGCGGAAGGTAGGGCTTAATTATGGTTAATTTTGAGTCTACGTGCATTTAACGTTGACAACTACATATATAGTGTGACCCATAATAATAGTCTCGGCTTCTTGCTTCTTCAATTTCTACCTCTTTTATATATAATTAATTAATTATATTGACTGAAAAATGAAAAGCCTCTCTCATAGATATAGATAAAGATACATAGTATCAGCCACGGCATGCAGCTTGACTTTAAAAAATGATAAAGTTGAAGTGTACCACAATTTCACACACAAATTTGTTGTTGGTATTGAAATGAAATTAACAACCACAAACGAATTCAAAAACATGGCATACAAAACAGACAAAACAATGAGCACGAGGATTGACTTCCTTATTGACTACATATATTAATAAATAATGACCTTATCATATCTGTCACTTTCTTTTGTCGGCCCCCATTTCATTCAACACGTTTTCAATTTTATGAAAAATTTAAATCCCTTCTTTCTCTCATCCTAATCAACTACTCCTATATGTTTAGTCTCAATTCCACTATTATTATGTGTCCAAATGAGTCTAATAGGTAATAGGATAAATTACACTTTGATACCATATTCTATGAACCGATTTCACTTTAGTATTTTGTTATTTCAAAAGTGACACTTTGGTACTCTGATTTTTGCACCGTTAACATTTTGATATCTTTTTCTTTCAAAAGTGATATTTTGACACCCTTTTCTTTGTACCATTAACACTTTGGTACCCTAACAAATTAAAGATAGAACATGGTAACAAATCGTGAAAGAACAAGGTACCAAAGTGAAATCAATCCATAGAACAAGGTACCAAAGTGTTAACGATGCAAAGAACTACCAAAATATCACCGTAAAGAACATGATACTAAAGTGAAATCGATCCATAGAACAAGGTATTAAAGTATAATTTACCCTAACTAACAACTCGTTAACTGCAGAATAGATGAATCCAACTTATGAAACAATTTATGTAGATCCACTCATCTAACTCACTATAATAGACCAATCCCGAATTAGTTCACTAACTTACCATATTTTTTTTAAAAAAAAATTACCTCTAATTTTTATACTTAAGTTATATACTTTTAATTTTATATATCTACATAAAGAATTCAATTTCTTAAGTTATTCAAATCCGCATCTTCCTACCATTAAAGCGTTTATCCAAGTGTTGGCAAAATTTAAAAAAAAAAAATATTTAAGTTGTAAACATTTTAATATAGCTGGAGTAAAATTTTAAATTTGAGATGTTATAAATGTAGTTACTCCTTTTTATAAATGTAGTTACTCCTTTTGAAACTATTATCAGATGTGTGACGTGATCCAATTTAAATTAGTTAGAACCTAAGAAGTATGGACACTTTATTTTGAGGACGTGTCGCCGTGTCGGACACGTGTCAGTGTCCGACACCCGTACGACACCGACACGACACATATTCATAAATTTTAGAATATAAATCAATTTTTTGTGACTTTAACATGACATATAAGAGAAAATAATAATACATATGACATATTATGAAGGGTAAATTACACTTTGGTACCCTGTGGTTTGACCCTATTTCACTTTGGTACCCTGTGGTATGAAACTTAACACTTTAGTACCCTGAGGTTTGGACCTTTGACACTTTGGTACCCTCTTAACATTTTCTGTCAATTTTAACGGAACTTTGCAAAATTGAAATCACTTCTTCTTCCTCCCTGGCCGTGTTCGTTCATCTTCATCTCCTGGGTCCAAAATCGCTTCATCCTTCTTCTTCTCAACCAAATCGCTTCATCGAAAATGAAAATCGTCTGAATCGTGCCTGTCTCTGCGTCTTGTGTTCGTCTGATTCGTGTCTGTCTTCATCTTCGTCTTCCTCAAAACCGTGCCTCTCTGCGTCTTCGTCAAAACCCTAAATTTCTGAAATCCAGACAAGAACGATGATGATACTGTGAAGTCAGAGGAGGGTTTGTTGTTTGAACCGTGCCTCTCTGGTTATTTTTTTGTTGTTTGAAGCTCAGAGCCATGTTTATCGGTATACCCATATGGCTCTCGGCAATTGCTTCCCTATTTTTTCTAGTATCTTGTGTTCTCTGCGTTTCCCAATCTGTGGGGTTTAAAGATAAACCAAACCCCCAAGATTCTTTATTACCTTTTTTTTTTTACCAAGAAATGTTGTAAATTCATCGTCTTCAAATTTGTTAATGGGTCTTCAAGTCTGCAACTTCAATGGGTTTACGTATTTAGTCAATTGTGTATAGAAACATTTAGTCAATTGTGTACAGAGCCTAAGTATTATCATTCTAGTTGAGGTAGGACATATACTCAGGGTTATATGCCTTGTTGCTAGTGATGCTTCTATTTAGTTGAAGGCCCTTAACCATTAGCTAGATACTTTGAATTACAGCCAATCATATAATTTTTTAGATTCCTCATGCTAATGTGTGCAGTACTGGTCCTTAAAATGTCCACCATTTCATGCTTCCCTGTACCATGTTTAGTATTGTTATTTAATAGTAAAATGAGGAAAAAACACAGCTCAAGTTAGAGGTTACTTAAGCATTGAAACTTGTAATTTGTGAACTGTGTCAGTGATGCGACTCTTTTCATCTGTCTCAATAAACAACATCCTCATAACCTGGGTTTTCTTCCCTCCTCCCTATCTTCTTATTTAGCTGACAAGAAACATTTCTTTATTACCTTGCTTTTTAATAGCTGCAAATTCTGCACACGAAGCAATAGTCCTTTGAAGAGTGGTCCCATCACTCGAAGCAATTCACCATTCAAGAACAAAAACCCGAAGAACCTGAGATTGTTGTAGCTTGTTTTGGGAGTTACTTTATTTTGGGAGTATATAAATCAATTGGGGATATTTTGGTATATAACTATTTTGGGATAGGACTTACTTTATTTTGGGAGTATATAAACCAATTGGGGATATTTTGGTATATAACTATTTTGGGATAGGACTTACTTTATTTTGGGATTGAAGATCAAATACAGAGTTTGTGTTTGATAATAGCTTAAGTTTCATTTTCTGGATGTAATGACTACTATTTCAATTTGTGAAGTTGATTTAGAGATGCTCGGAGACTCTTAAAATTTTATGAGTATTATCATTTTATGAAGTTGAATCAGTGAAATAGCAGAAGCAGATTTTATGAGTTGCAATTTGATAACAGTGACGTTGAATCAGTGAAATAGCATAAGCAGATTTTATGAGTTGCAATTTGATTAAAAAGTATCATTCCATAAATGATTAAAAAGTATCAAAATTTCACATTCCATAAATGATTAAAAAGTATCAAAATTTCACATCTAGATCAAGTTTTCCCCAATTTCACATCTACATTACAAAATCAATGAAAGCCAACAAGTTATACTGTTTTTCCATTAACCATAGCCATAGAGTTCAACCTTGAATCAGAATTAACCATTACAAATAATAATCTAATTAATTATAGTCATGAAACTAAGCAAACAACACTCTAATTAATTAACCTTAACACTCTAATAAGAAGCATCATCGTAGACATTTGTTGTCAATTTTTCAAACCATTACACACAACAATCTACATCAAGGTAAATAGTAGCCATTTTTTGGCATTTTTCCACTAAAATTATTGATTAGTATAACAATTACAAACAAGAACTATGATCCAAGTGCAATTTTAACAGCAATCTTTTCTCTTCTTCTACACTGCATCACTTCTTCAGCCAACTTCATATTCTTCAGCAATCTTTTCATCTTGAGCTCTTGAAGTCATCCCTTCTTCCTTCTCAAGTTTGGCATTTTCAGCTTCAAGTTTGTCAATTTTCTCCAGCACCTTAATGCCCATTTCTACACCTCGTTCACATACTCTCCCATCAAACCATTTAAAAAAGCCACATTGATTTGGCTGCAAAAACAAAGTCCAAAATGACAACAAATGTAAGGACATAGATACATAGCACAATTGTATAAAAAAACTTGAAGATACAACTTTTGTTATGACCAAATCTGGCTAAAGAAGCAAACCTGGTTTGATGAGTATAGGACATATATAGGACATATATACTTTGGGGTAAGTCAATTGTTAAAATAGATATTTTCTTCTTCTTAACTAAAATAAGCATATCGGGTAAGTCAATTGTTAAAGTCCACCAGCACAAGAAAGACCATATGCCCAAATGGACGCCACAAAAAGCCGAGTGAAGCCAGAATGGAAAAACGAATCAATGATTGTTCTATAAAACTAAGTTTGACTATAGTAGATTAAACACTAGAATAGTTAAGAACACTACCAAAGTTTCCACGATCATCTCTAACGTTTCTCCTAATGCAAGCAACACATCAGAACAACTTAAAGATAGCACTCAGGTATATCAAACCTTTGCAACAAATCTGGTATGAATCACCCAACAGGGCAGAATCACTCCAATTAAGGATAACACAAGTTCTCAGAAAATTATCACTTCTGGGAGTCATCATCAAATATGATGTCAGGGGCGGAAACAAGTCCCACAAAAATTCCAGTCACTAAAATAAGCAATTGCTAGAAATTCAGAGCATCTTTCAAATCTTAATATAACTTTGATTTCGTGATGACAGTTTGGAAGAAGGCATTGTAGTACAAAGGAAAGATAAATACCCACCACCAGTCAATTAACATTAAAACTATCAGTCCATCACACTGAGTGCAGACACCAAAACATTTCTACCTCAATTCATGTTCATAGTTAAAACCAGGCAGAATAATGTTGCTCAAACAGAGCCAGAGTGTTCAGAAAAGAGAAAACTAAGATTTTAGTCCTGGATTATATGAACTTTGTCATTTTAGCCATTGATTTGTTGAAATGCTTAATTTAATCCCCAAAAATTCATAACTTGTTCGAAATTAATCCTTCCATGAACACTTTATCTAATCTATAGGGGGACTACATTGCAACAACTCATGAATTTTCAGAGATTACATAAATCACTTTAAAAATTCAAGGATAAACTAACACCCATATAATCCAGGGACTAAATTGATAGTTAAACACTTAAACTTGTTAAGAAAATAACATGGTCATAAATAAAACAAGCACAGGGGACATCTAATAAATGATATTCACACAAAGTATCATTCAAAAATGAGAAGTTCAATCCATAATTGAGTCGGAGAAAGTTCAATTTCATCACAATATTTTTCATAGCCACTCGTGAATGGAAGTCAAGTTACTTAAGGGTTTATTAAACTACATCTGAAAAAGGAAAAAAAAAACACATCTTGTAAACTAAAACAAAAGAGCATCATGTTTACATAATTCATAAGGGTGAGGCAGGTGACTTACATCAGTAATGCAGAGACCCTTTATAGTTTAGTTTATACTCTCCCCATACACTCACACGCAGAGAACACAAGATACTAGAAAAAATAGGGAAGCAATTGCCGAGAGCCATATGGGTATACCGATAAACATGGCTCTGAGCTTCAAACAACAAAAAAATAACCAAATCTGTCTATTACAGCTACTTAACGCAAAAGGAATGGTAATTTACAGAGTAATTTACAAAGTGTTAGATATACAGCAGAAATTTAGTGTAATGAGGGTTTCTTTAAGAACAGAAAATTTAACAACGCAATAGCAAAATTGTTCAGTATATTTAACAACACAATCGCTTCATCTTTCTTCGAGTCTATGTACCTTTTCGTTGAGAAATCCAAGCACAAACCCTCCTCTGACTTCACAGTATCATCATCGTTCTTGTCTGGATTTCAGAAATTTAGGGTTTTGACGAAGACGCAGAGAGGCACGGTTTTGAGGAAGACGAAGATGAAGACAGGCACGAATCAGACGAACACAAGACGCAGAGACAGGCACGATTCAGACGATTTTCATTTTCGATGAAGCGATTTGGTTGAGAAGAAGAAGGATGAAGCGATTTTGGACCCAGGAGATGAAGATGAACGAACACGGCCAGGGAGGAAGAAGAAGTGATTTCAATTTTGCAAAGTTCCGTTAAAATTGACAGAAAATGTTAAGAGGGTACCAAAGTGTCAAAGGTCCAAACCTCAGGGTACTAAAGTGTTAAGTTTCATACCACAGGGTACCAAAGTGAAATAGGGTCAAACCACAGGGTACCAAAGTGTAATTTACCCTATTATGAATAAAACTTGTAATTTTTAAATTTTTCTTTAAAAATTATGAATATTTTATTATTTATATATATAAAAATATGCCGTGTCGTATCGCGTAATTTTGAGAGTTTAGCGTGTCGCTGTGTCCGTGTCTGTGTCGTGTCTCGTGTCCGTGTCCGTGTCAGTGTCCATGCTTCCTAGATTAGAACAAAACTTTAAACACGAGGTGTGCAACAAAAACAAAAAAATCAACCTCTTCCATCATCAATCTCTCAAAATCTTCAATAAATTAATATTTGTTGTTTAATACCAAAAGGAATCTTGAAACTATCTTACAATTAAGTAATTAAACACTTTGTGCATTCTTATCCTTAACATGCATAGATTTTCCTTTGCGCAACTTGGTTAGTTTTATCATCCTCTCTCTTGCAATTACGGTTGGCCCAATATCTCATCTCACCAAAGCCCATTAAAGGCCCAAACACGAGAAAAAAAATATTCACAATCCGGCCCAATTCACCCTCCAAGCCCAAATTCCTTTCTCTCTCTCTCTCTCTCCTGGCTTACGTCTTCGTCTTCCCCCTATTCTTTCTCTGTGTTCTTCGATCTCCGATCGGCAAGCTTCTTGTCTGAAAGGTAACACTCCGTTTCTCTCTCAAATCCTACTTTACTGTAATTTCTCAGTTTCTTTCATCGCAATCAATCTGAATCCATGTGAAATCTTCGTCACATTGCTTCGATTGATATACATGTTAAATCTCATTCATCTTTTGATCCAGTTTATATCCGTACTCTGATCTCCAGTTTCACTACATTTTCGTTTTCTCTTGTCAAATTCTAATAAAAAATAATAATAATAATAATCAATGTTCGGAGTTTGTACTTCGCAGTAGCTCTCACTGATGGAAATGATGATCGAACCCTATTCTAATTCTAACATTGACAAAATTCTGTCTCGATTTGATCTTTAGGATAGAAAGAAAGAAAGAAAGCAAGATGTCAGGTCAGAGCCAGCGTCTCAATGTGGTCCCTACTGTGACGATGCTTGGAGTCATGAAGGCTCGACTCGTGGGAGCTACGCGAGGCCACGCTCTTCTGAAGAAGAAGAGTGATGCATTGACGGTGCAATTTCGTCAGATCCTGAAGAAAATAGTATCCACCAAGGAATCAATGGGTGAGATCATGAAAACTTCTTCGTTTGCTTTGACAGAAGCCAAGTACGTTGCTGGTGACAACATCAAGCACGTTGTGCTTGAGAATGTTAAAGAAGCCTCGCTTAAGGTTCGATCAAGGCAAGAGAATGTGGCTGGTGTTAAGCTCCCTAAGTTTGAATACACAAATGATGGTGAAGTCACTAAGAATGACCTAACAGGATTGGCAAGAGGTGGTCAACAAGTTCAACAATGCCGTGCTGCTTATATAAAGGCAATTGAAGTTCTTGTTGAGCTTGCTTCACTTCAGACATCATTCTTGACACTCGATGAGGCCATCAAGACGACGAATCGGAGGGTTAATGCGCTTGAGAATGTGGTGAAGCCGAGGTTGGAGAATACCATTAGTTATATTAAGGGAGAGTTGGATGAACTTGAAAGAGAGGATTTCTTTAGGTTGAAGAAGATACAGGGTTATAAGAAGAGAGAAATAGAGAAGCAGATGCAGTCAGCTAAGAATTTTGCTGCAGAGGAACAGATTGCTGAGAAGGTGGCATTGCAGAGAGGGATTTCATTGAGTTCAGTTCAGAATTTGTTCTTTGGAACATCAACCAAGGATGAGGATATCATTTTCTGAATATACAGAGGTTGTTCTTTTCTTATTTATCAAGGTTCTTTGTTCTAGGTTGCCTTATCTCAGTGTTGCTGCTTCAACAGGTGGGTGAGAATTCATTGCAATTTCTTTACTTTGAATAAAGTTGCCAATTAGAATATATTCTGTTGATTTCTGTATTATTTATAACCATTATTTTATCTCAATGGAATTCAATTCAGAGTCTCCCTGACTATCATCACCTGGAATGTGATCTCATTTTATGCAAGTTGTATTCTTTTATCTTTGTGTAACGAGTACACATTAGGTAGAACTAGTACGCTGCTGAGAATAAGACATCTTATAAGATTTTGAACTCTCCAAACTCAATCATTAGTTTTTGAGATGTGATTCTCTTAATGAATTGTGTTCGTTACACTTTGTTTGTATTACAATTTACAAGTTATCGGATTTGTCTCATGGTTCTGCACTGTGTGTGTATTAGTCTTTATTTATCCCATACAGTTGCTCAATTGAAATTTCATTATTTTCCTTCCACATAGACCTGCTTGAAGATGAGATCATTTGTGCTAATAATACTTTTAAGTTTTCATCTCAAGTTGTCTCGTGCATATATCATGATGCTGCACTTAAAGTTGATCTTTGCATTTGAGCTGGATTTGAAGAAGGCTTTTTAAGGAAACTACAGTGAATGAATAGTGTTAAACAGACAATATACATTTTTTTTTCCATTTAGTAAACAATTTATGATGGACTAAGAGAATTTTTTCTTTTATTTGTCATGTAATTTGCTTTACTTTGCCTGCAACTATATATTGCAACTTGGAGGTTTGATGTGCAATCTAGTAATTGTGGAATTTTGGAGACATTACAGTGTTGGGAAATCACTAGGGACCAAAGCGCGCAGCGGAAGCGAAAAATAAAATTAATTAAAAATATGGCGCAAAATAAGCTTGTGATTTCCCTACGGATCCGCTAGCAGGATTTAAACCGGTGAAGGAAAAAGTTATACCTCAAAGTTTCAATCGGCGCGGTTGAATGACGCGATCCCGAGAAGCCTACTCCAAGTGTTCTTCCTCTGCCGGTAATCCACACGAACAGTTTGCTGACACCAAGGTGCTAGTCTTCAGTTCTTTTCTCCAAAAGAACTCGGGACTCCAATCTACGGTTCTTGGTGATCAAGAACGATTCTTGAACCAAGAAGATTGATCAAGAACAATTTTTGATCAAGTGTATAGGTGGTGCAAGAAACTAAGACTCCTCTTGTTTTCTCTCTCAAAAACCCTAGTTTTCTTGGACAAGTCGAATTCTCTCTCACTCTAGGAGAAATTCGACTTTCACTCTTAGGTCTAGGGTTAGTCGACTCTCTCCTTGTCTCACAAAGAAAGATTGCAAAATCACTTTTCTCAAGTGTTGTCTGTGTATGTCGACTTGCCTAGGGTTAAATATAAAGTTGGGGATTTGATAATTATAATTCAGGGAATCCCTAAATTAATGGATTATCAAATTATAAAATTATGAGATTACAATAATATCACAATTTTAGGACTTGAATTCTTAATAAAAATATTACCTTAATATCTTAATTCAAATTCAAAATGCAATCTTGGAGAATCAAATTGAAGATCAAATCTTCCTTGGACCCACTCAAGACATGCGCCATCTTTCCCATTTTTCTTGGAATTTAATAAATCAAAATAACAATCCTAACTCTTAGGAAGTTATAACTAACTTATTATCTTCCAACAATATTGAATTAAAATATTACCCTAATATCTTTAATTCAAATTTTGAATCTTGAAATCAAAATCAAATCTTGAATTCAAATTCAAATCCATGACTTTAATTAATAAAACATTTCTATTAATTAAAATGC